>KE504634.1:2922250-2953066 GCA_000441515.1 Elaeis oleifera | reverse complement strand
CTTTTTCTTTTCCTTTTTTTTTTGTCAAGCAGAGAAGTCTATTTGCTTTTAAAATATAAAAGAGAGGAACTATATAGGAGTAAATGCTTCAAGAAGTGCTACCTTAAGCATCACACAGTCCTGATGGAAAGTCGAAGGGCAATTATCGCAGCATATCAAGTGTCCCCCATCTGCACAAACCCCACAAGTGTCATCACTGGGATCTGGACCATCAGTTCCTACTGTCTGAAAACCAACTTTATGACGTTTCTTTCCTTCTCCCAAGATTCCAGGAGGCATTGTGTTAATGTTTTCCTGACATTAGGAAAATGTTATCCCAAGGCAGGTAAAGATCACTGCCAGCATGAGCTTTGAATTTTGACAATGGCTCAACCTCCTTACAACCGTCGCACCAAATTCCTCCTCTAGTTACCAAACCATTAAGAATGTTACCCATGCTGTTCTTTGATATGTAAACAAGCTTTTCATTTTCTGTTAGAATGCCAAAATCAATTAGCCAAGATAGTATAGTAAGTTTCTTTGTGGCAAGATCTCTTCGTGGCGATTATCTTTTCCATTCCTCCTAACAATTAGACTGCATCCATGATTCTGCTTTTTCTTTTGTTTTGTATTTAAATTTCCACCACCAGCTGGCTTCCTTTTAGCCACCTCAATCTCCTTTTGAGAAGCAGAGGATTTTTCTGATCCTGGATTCTTTGCCTTGTCACTTTTCCTAGAATCATGACTCTCCACCTGTTCATGTGTTCTGAATATTTGGCTGTCCGATTTCTTACTATTGGTTTGCTTCAATTGCATGTTATCTGATTCAGGACTTCTTCCTTCTTTGTCATTTAGTTCAGAAATTTAGTTATTAGCTCTTCCTCATCCTTCAGCACTGTGTTGGCTGCAAACGTGGACAAATCTAAAAAGGTGTCATCAACCCCGTTCTACATCCAATTCATCATCTACACGAACATGTTTCCCATTTATACGCACAGATCTCCTGACTCCAAGTACATCACCAGATTGATGCATATCACCGACATCAGTTTGACATGAAAGGATTGCATTGCTGCAGTCCAGTTTTTGAGCTTCAGAACCAGAGCTTGTGCCTGTCATACTAAAACACATCTTGTCATCTATCACACTCTCTGAAGCTAATGACTTCCCCTTGTTCCTTCTAGCAGCTGTGTCAACAACAGATTTAGATGAAGCCAAGCTGTTTTCTACCATCAATTCTGCATGCACTTCTGTATCCACTGGAACATTTTCTTATTCACACGCTTGGACCTCCTAACTCCAACCACTTGGTTATTTTTCTCCACACTGGTTTTGCTGCTTTGTGTATTTCTTGTAACACTCATACTACTGCATTTTGACTTTATAACTTCATTGTTCGATGATTGATTTATCATGCGTACTTTAGGCATGTTATCAAGCACAATTTTTGCTTGTGAAGTTGCGAATTTCTGCTCCCCTTGCCCCTTACCGCATTTCCGCTGACTCTGCATGTAGACAAATATGAGCAGTTGCCATTAGTTTCTGCATTATCCACTTTACTTCCTACAGGAACATGTCTCCCACTAATTTGCATAGACTTCTTTACTTCAAGCAATTCTCCATCTTGGCATGTGCCATTTGTACAGGGCCTATCATTTTCTATAGTCAAACTGCAGCTACCGGCCATCTGCTTGGATTCACTCTCCAAGCATCTATCTTCAACATGTGATTTTGTTTTCTCATCTACCATGCTTGATGAAACCACCTGGTTCACTCCTTCAGATACCACTGTGCCCGGTATGTTTGATGAATCCTTGCTGATTTTATAGACAGAACTCTGTTTTAGCTGAGGAGGCTTTTCCACTGTCATTTCAGGCTCCGCTTTCCCTCTGATTGTAGAATTCTTTGTCTTAAAGATTGCCCCCTTCTTACCACTGCCCTCAGCTGCAACACCACTCTGCAGGGGTATGTTGCTGGCAGGGAGCCCTGCTACGGAATTGCCATCAGCTGTTGCTCCACTTTGCAGGCCTGCATTGCTTGTCATTCCACGCTCCACATTCTCTCTGATTGCACAATTCTTTGTCTTGATGCCTTCCCCTTCTTACTGCGGCCCTCATATGCAACCCCACTCTGCAGGGGTGCACTGCTAGCCGGGAGCCCTGCAATGAAGTTGCCAGCAGCCGCTGCTCCACTTTGCAGGCCTACATTGCTTGCAGAGAGCCCTCCAACAAAAATCCCATCAAGCCCCCTGTTTTCCCGGAATTGGGATGCACTCCATGCCTTCTCCTTGTACTTTGAAGTACCATGTAGAAAGGTCTCAAATGCTTTGGGAAGGGAATAATAAGCAATACCATTAGGAGAGATGTAAATGTAGTCACCAAAGCCAGGTCGAAATATCACCCTCCACCCAAGAATTGCAGAAGGTTCACTAGGTATGGGGCGGCGGTCCTGATTTGGAACCAAACATACTATTGTCTTCTATTGGTGGCATCTCGGAAGTATTCTTACAGACTGATGTCCCTTGTTTTGGTCTGGCCATTCTGCTAGCTGAACCACTGCTCTTCCTGGCCTTCTTCTCTGGCACCCAATCTGGATCCTCCATTTCCCTGGAGGCTCTTTACCTTTCTGACTTTCTGATGCGGATGATGCTTCCTCTGTTGAATTAGACAAAGTGTCCATTTTGCTGATAGCATTAAGATTGGGAGTCCTCTCTACTGTGTTCTGTTTGAAAGAATTCGAAGCCACCGGAAATGCAGAAGAGTTGCCCAATCCAACAGTGTTGTTTCCCAAGTTTAGGACCAAGAACGAGCCATTCAAAGCCGAATTCTCCATGGGTAGGGAGCCATTACAGCAAAGCCCTAGGCAAAACTAACTAAAATCCTGCAAAACCACCGATTTCCAGCTTTCAATGGCACCAACACGATTCAAAACCAAATATATCATTCAAAAACACGCGCATGCATACACCCACATAAAGAAAGGCCAGCGCTTTGTTGCTGGAAATCAATACAAATCCTACGAGTAAACCTCCAAACAAATCAAGAAAGAAGATATATTCCAATCCTGTTGAAACCTTCAATTCGATAGATGAAAAAGTGATTTCGCTTCTCCAAATTGATCGAAAAAAGCACCAAATCCCAAAAAAGGAAACGGATTTCTCCAAGAAACTAACGAGCTGTACCAAGTTTTCACATGCAATCAACCAATCCCATTAATGAAATGCACCATCAAAAAAACAACACCTGAAGAAAGAAACAACGAAAGCCGATCAATCTCGGTCTCGAAACCTCCAATCACTTACTCCTCAAAAAAAAAAAAAAAAAAATCCTCCAATCAGTTCAAAACTCTAAAAAACTTCAACCTAACACAATAAAAACTAGCAAACCGGGGAAAAGTATGATTATAGTCCCAAGGAATTACAATGACTGACTTGAAACGAGACGATTTCAGCTCCTCCAAACTAAACCATCCTCCAATCGAAAGAGAGAAAAAGCATTAGGGTTTTCTCTCCTGTTCCCTTTTTTTTTTGGTAGAACTCTCCGGTCGCGTTGGAGGAGGAGGAGAGGAAGAGCCCGATATTGTTCCGGGCTCCGTCCCTGCTTTCTTGCTTCGTTTTGATTTGGTTTTTTCGCTCTAAAAAGGTGGGTAGAGAGAGCTATCTTTTTTTATAGAAATTTTTTCCGTCACAGCCTCTTTTAGTAAAGAGATGGTATCGGAAATTATTATTTTACATCAGATTCTGCCATTCCCTTCGCTGCATGCAGCTATGGAGCTTCCAATGTTATCTCTTTAACGTCTCCTCCTTTCCTCTGCCTCGCGGGTAAGCATAGCGTATATCTGCTCACCCGTAATTTGCTAATCTTGAAGCAGATGGGCTGCAGATGTGACCGAGTCCATCTGATCCAACACGAGTCCGCGGGTTAATGTGAACAACGCGGACTCGGATTTCAAGTGGAAAACAGGAACATCGTATGAGGACGGCACTCGTGTTGGATTAGATGAGGGCTCATGTGAAGGCGGTGCGTGTACGTTAGAAGATGCGGCGTAAGATGTTCGGTAGGCTAAGGCGAGTAGCGGATCGGATCACGTGGGAAAGAGAGGAATTTTGGGTGATCGCATTCGGAGCGGACCCAGCTGGATTCGTCTCACGTGCGGTGGGAATGAGGGAGATCGTTTGAATGGTGGTCTGCGTGGCTTGTTGTATATGGTAGTCGATTTAACGTCGCCGGTTGTTTACACCGAGAGCGGCTCGGCTGTTTCCCCGCTGCTTCACAGCTCTATGAACTAATATGTCAAATTATCAGCACGGTGGAGCCCATCGTTCATGCTGGCTCTGGCCATATATTTTCACATTCTACTTTCGGATGGTCATCTAGAGTATTCTATAAAACACAATTTTATCTGTTGACAAGTAGAGATGTACCGCAGCCTCTATTTTAGTATTGCCATCTAAGATATACCCTGAGGCACAAATCCATATATATTGATATCTTCAAATGAATGTAATAGTTTGAACGGTTGATATGTCATGATTTCATTAGCGAGCATTTTTTTAAGAACTCATAGACCATGTTTGATGAGGACATGTACTTCACCTGCTATTTTAGGATTGCCGTCTAAAAACATTCTCTAAAACACAATTTTACGGAATGAATGATATATTCCTGTCTTTCTGGAACTAGCTTAGCTTTTGCTTTGCATTTTCCTCTGATTTGATTGATATAGTTGAAACTTGGAGGCCCTATCGTCGCTCTAATTAGTCATTTTGGCACTCACAAACCAGTTTGATGTATTTTTTCAACTTGTTTTCATATCGCATCTCTGATCGTCAATGGCTTACTGAGCCGTGTCCCATTTTCACCCGTAAATGCGGGAATTTGTAACCTGTGGCAGGCTAAGGTCACGAACTTCTACAGTTCTAATTTAGTACAGCCATCTGACATAGTCAGCGAAGCCAATCGAGACAGTAACATGAATCAGAGTCGATCCAGATTCTTATGGTCGAAGGATGAGCAGTTGTATCCTCTATGGTTTTCTTAATCTCTTCTTTGTATGTGTTACATATGTAGCACGAAAGCAAGAGTGATCCAGCAGAAGAGCATTTCTAAGTTGCATCCGTTACCTCACAATTAGGAGCGATGAAACTAAGTTGGCTGACCAGTAATTCGTAACATACCGTTCAAGTCAAATTTATCATTGTTGTCATGCATATTTAAGCGAACGACGAACAATAATCTCTCGATTATCCGATCGATCAGCTGCTCCTACTTGGAAGAGTAACATACAAGAGAATACATGTCTCAACAATTGATAACCCTGACAAGCAAACTAAACCCTCATTGCTCTTAAAAAGCTCTGAATCTTTAAACTCCCTGGTCAACACTCTGCTCGCCATCATCACCGGAGAACAAAAAAGGACCAGCTTAGAGTTCGTGCTTTGACATCAACAAGCACAAGCATCTAAGATTCCACAACTCCAGGTGCAATTTGTTCTGCTAGCCAAATAGTCATTTGATCTAAGATGACAAGCGCAGTTCATTGTTCATTTCCCATCCATCCGCATCTTAAAGGACACACATCTGCAGAGCTCCTGCTCTACAAGTCTCGGTGCCAACACTAAATATGAAACCACAATCAGAAATCTTTTACATGAAGTAAAATCAGGGGGGGGGTAAAAGTCCCTCATATTTATTCCGGAATATGAGCCCATAAAAAATTCATGAAGTGGATACATCTCTGCTGAACATATAGGGTGTTGCGGCCCATCCCCTCGTCGTCTGATCATCGAAAACGAGCACCTGCAAAGAAAGTCCACACTGACCGATATGTTTTGTCCAATCTGATCCTTAAAGACTTTGTTTATGAGGTGCTGATAAGTTGCACCTGCATTTTTTAGAGTCAAAGAACATGATTCTGTAACAAAAGAGACCGCGGTCAGTGATAAAAGATATTTTCTCCTCGTCTTCAGGCGCTATCTGGATTTGGTTATAATCGAATAAGACATCTATGAAGATTAAGAGTTTATGGCCCGAGGTGGCATCGACCAGCTGGCTAATCTTCAATAAGGGGTAGCTGTCTTTCGAGCAGATCTTGTTTAGATCGATGAAGTCGATGTAGATTCATCATTTTTTGTTCGCCTTCTTTACCATGACCACATTCACAATCCATTTCGGATAAGTTGTTTCTTTGATAAAGTCTGTCTGGATCAGCTTGTCCACCTCCTCAGCTATCACCTTTTATCGCTCGGATGCGAAACTCCTCTTCTTTTGCTTGAAGAGATGGTGATTTGAGCTCACATTCAACTAGTGCATGAGCACCGAGGGATCGATTTTCGGCATATCCGCCAGCATCTAGGCGAAGACGTCTGCATTTTTCTGCAAAAAGAAGGTAGTTGGTCTTTTATTATCTGATCTGGATTCAATCCGATCTGGATCATGTGCTCCTGGTTTCCATCCGCTAAGGAGATTGAAATGATATCCTCGACTGGTTCTCCCCGCTCCTCGATCAGCTCGTCGCGGGTGTCTAATCCTTCAACCGAGTATGACTCGACAGGACAAATTCCTTAAAGAGCAATATTATAGCAATGACACTCCAAGTCTTGGTCTTCACAGACTTCTCTGACTTCATGCATCGTTGAAATTTTCATCTTCAGATGGTATGTGGAGACGACGGCTCAGAGTGCATTCAGATCTGGTCGGCCAAGGATGGCATTGTAAGTCGAAGGTGCTCGGATGACTAGGAAGTCAACTTGAGTAGTAAACTGGATGGAAATCAGCCAGCTTTCATAGATAGCGTGATGACCCTTTCCACGGGGATGGTGTCTCCGATAAATCCAATAAGTTAGAAGTCTATCCTTCCAACCGATCAGCAGATATCCCCATCTTTGAGAAGGCATCATAAAATAAGAAGTCAACAGAGTTTTCATTATCAATTAGAACTCAACGTACATCATAGTTTGCAATATTTAAATTTACAACCACTACATCATTATGTGAAAATTGAGTTCCTTGGATATTTTTCTCGATTAAAGTTATTAATTCTCCGGTCCTCCACTTTTTCGCCGCTTCTTCATCTCCACTGGGTTCTTCACTATGACGCCCCCTAGTGATTGTGTTTATTATGCTGACTGGGGTTTGATCTTCCAACGATCCTGCCCGCTGTGGTTGCTCTGCCAGCTAAGGGGATCTCTATCATTCTTCCCACTACTCTTTTCTTTGTTGTATGAATCGATCGAGACGATCACGCCTGATAAAATTCTCGATCTCATCCTGGAGTTAAATACACTCCTTTGTATCATGATCGTGGTCTCGGTGGCATCGACAATACTTATTTTGATTTCTCCGATCAGGATGTGTCCACAGCTTCCTTGCCTCAGGGAGCTGTCCTCTGATTTTCATCAAGATCTGAATCTTTGGAACATTTAGTGAGATGTAATTATTGTACCTTTTCGGTGATGAGGCACATCGATCCCTTCTTTGAAGGCTTCTGGGTCAGCAGTTCTAAGAAGGGATCCCATTTTTCGACTTTCGAGATGGGGACCTCGAGTGCTGTCAGATTCTCTCCTTCTACCTCGGGAAGCGCTCCTTATTTATTTTTCCCCCCATGATTGGATTAGTAGGGGCTTCATCCTTGATAAAAATCTTCTCCATGCAGGTGTACTTCTCCATCCGGACCAGCATATTAGGATAGTTCTGAGGATAGGTCTTCACCAGTGACCTCTTAAGGTCATTCTCTAGGAGTCTACTCATCATCATGGATATCACAACTGATTGGTCTAGATCACAGACTTTCAGAATGGTCATATTGAAGCGGCTGACAAAAGCTCGGATCGACTCGTCCTCCTTCTGCTTTATAGTGTAGAGGTAGTCGGACCGCTTCTACTGACGTCGGCTGTTGACAAAATGACCAACAAAGATTGATTTAGCTGCTCGAAAGAATGGACCGAGATCGGCTTCAAACTGGAATACTAATGTCGGACCGCTCCCTTTAAAGTTGAGGGGAAAGCTCGGCAAAGGATGGGATTGGTACTCCATGAAGGAGTATCACCATCTTGAAAGTCTCAAAGTGATCGACATGATCGACAATCCCCTCGTAGCTTTTCAATTGTGGGGCACTGAAGTGCTGAGGAAGTAGCTCCCACAAGATCCTCGAATCAAAAGGTGAGCGTTATTAAACCTATCGTAAGGTGTCGAGGAGGTATTGTAGATCGCATTGATCCACTGATCGATTTTTCGAAGCCGTCACTCAAGTGCAGGATCTCGAACGGTATAGACCTCGGAGTGTGAGGGGAATCGCCGATCAGGGATTGAATCATGCCTTGATCAGAGACTCGAAGATCGCCACCTTCTTGGTTCTAGAGTTCTGGGTGGCTCTGGCAGGTTTGTCTCCTCTCTAGGCTTTGTGGAGGGGCTCGCAGTTGTTTCAACAGTGGTGGCTGCGATGCCTGATTCGATGGTGGTGCCACCGAAAGAGGTGTAGGGACTACCTGATCAGGCTGCGGTGCTACCTGCAGAGGAACAAGAGCAGTCTGGATCATTTGGGCAGTAGTCGTCAGATTCTAAACTTACTGAAGGAATAGGTTGAACTGATCCATCGTAATCACTACAGGCTAAGAAGGCAGAGGAGTTTCTGCCACTGGCAGCTATACCTAATTGTTAGTCTGGCCCTCCATCGATCGAGAGGCGGTGGTGCTGGTATAGTGGGATAAAACTCTCTTAGGTGACATAGTTCTGTTGTCCTCGATCTATGCTCTTCTGAATGGGTTCAGGCCCCTTCCTCTAGCGCTAATCTGTTGGTGTGAGATTCTGCAATTGCCGAGATGCTAGAGTGGATGGCACGATGGGGTCGCCCGGGATATGACTTATAAAAAGTTCTGGCCAGAAGTTGCTTCGGTGGAGACCCTCCGACGCTCAAGTTAGAACTCTCGTTCAATAGATGGAGGATCGTGAAGGACAGAGTAATGACTTACTTTTTTAGGATCTCCTTTGGACCTCCTTTTATGGATGGAGATGGTTGCTTTAGTTGGTAGGTTGGTTGGCACGATCCCGTTTGGCTAGGGTATAATTTGCGTGTAATAGTGAAACTACCACTCGAAATTTTGGGATATAGCAGTTGTGGTTGCCTTATCAGTTTTGTGACAGTTGTCGCCTGCCTGAAGTTGAATTTCGAATTAGCGTGCCAACTGGTATCAATGATTCAAGGACTGATCGATTGGATGTGATCGACTAACGACCATCTCCCAATCGGACTGAGCTGGCCATTCGGGCGTACTGTCAATTCATCAGCCTAGCATACATGAGTCAGTTGCTGAGGAGATATCAATGGTCATATGTGAGAGTTATCTAGTGACAATCGATGAGTCCTCGTCGACTCCCTATGCTGATTGAATGAATGTCAAAGACTAGTCATCGATAAAGTGATAATGATTATGGCTGACCCGAGGTCGGTGAGGTCTTATCAGGCAAGCTTGCCAGGTTTGGATATCCTGGACCTTGGACTTCTTCATATCATCGGTCCGTACAAATTTTCCTAATAGATACTAATTTTTTTTTTAATGCAATTGATATGGCACTTAAACAGAGGAGATCTAAGCATGCACGACCACTTTTAAAATAGCTAGAATCTTGTAGAATTGGATCAACTTGCGAAAATTCTAATCAAAAAATGTTATTTGAAATGACACTTTTAAAAATGTCATTTCTAAATACACCATTAAAAATGGCACTCTTAAAAGTGCCATTTGGTATAGCATTTTTAGAAGTGCTATCCTGAAAGGCACTTCTGTGAGCATCATTCGAAACCGCATTTTTATCTTATTTTTTTAAAAAAATATTTCAATATGGACAACTAGGTTGGCTGAATTGGCTCTAAAAGCATTATTTAGAATGACATTTTTGCTCTTAAAAATATTATTAAATAATATTTTTTAAACAGACCTCATTTTCAGAAATAAGTTGAAACCAACACCAAAATTGAAAAAAAATTTCAAAAAAACCATCAAACTAAGGAACACCTCCATTCTTCTACCATGTATATCTTGATACATACAATGAAAAGCCATCATATACAAATATTTATTAAATTTTTAATAAAAAATATTGATTGATAATTTTTATTATTCAAATAAAAATTAAATAAATTATCCTGACCTCTCATGAGAGTTGGGGTAATTACATAATCCTAACCAATATTTCAGAAATATATACATAACTTCTTGATCGAATATAAAAATTTATTAAATAAAAAATATAAGATATTTTAATATTTAATAAAATATATATAATAAAAATTTATTTGTAGAATATGTATTTCTAAAATGTTGGATGGAAATCTATAATTATCTCAAATTTTAGGAGAGATTATCATAATTTACTCAAAAATTATTTTTTGATGATGCAATGGTTCGGTCTAGCATACACGTAATATAATAATTTTTTATTTTTTTATAAGTTGGAGTACTCATATATTATGAGTATGAATACAGTCAAAAAAATCGAAAAGAAGAACATCTCGAAATGCCTAAGGCACCTCAGTTATTTCAGCCCAAATAATACCTCTGGTGTGCTCAGCCATAAAAGAGGTCATTCAGTCGACCACAACGTTTTGCCTCACGGTAGACATGCTTGATCTTGATTGAGGAGCATCTCCGAAAAACATGCCAAATATTGCTGAGGAGGGGTGGGCAGCACTGATCCCTACTGCTCTACAAGCAATCAATAACCATAGCCAAATTATCCTCCACAACCAGCCTCTACTCCCAACCCATAACATAACAGTTTTGATCAATTACTTCAATATCTATTAACCTCCTTTCGGGAAGAACCATGGGCAGTATCTATTAACCTTAAGAAGATTTTTGCATCCCTTTATTGGTCAGCAGTGAATAAATCATGCAATGCGTTTGAATTCTTAGAACATAGTGACTGGCTTCATAACTTCAGATATCCTCTTCCATCGTCGGCCCTTCATGAATTCCACATGCCCACTCACTTCCTGAATTCAATACAGCTGGATGGTGAGGATGACAGGAGATTCTGGAAATGGTTTAGCAGCCACACATATTCGGTTTCAGCATGCTACAAATTCCTCATAAATAGTGGGGTACAGTCATATTTGAGAAAGATTGTTTGGAAGCTTCCGATTCCAGAGAAATGCTAAATCTTTAATTGGTTAACCTACAATCAAAAAATTCTCACCGCTGAGGTCCTACAGAAAAAAGGATTAAGCGGCCCTAATAGATGTGTCCTCCGTTACAACTCTTTTAAGGCATTAGACCACTTTATGCTTCACTGTCCCTGCTCTAAGAGTGTATGGACTACTCTATATCCACCCAATATAATTGATCAGATTCCTAATCACATTTTTGACCAGTGGCACGGTTGGAGATCGGGGCATGCAAAGCATTTAAATGTTTCAGTAAGAACTTTTGATATACTTTTCTGTGTCATTCTCTGATGCTTGTGGAAGAAGAGAAATCATAGAATTTTCAGAACAGAGGCAAACCATTACACTGAGACAGCGAGGAAAATCAGGTTCTTAGTAGATGATTGGATCAAGTTTGAAATTGTGAAGGATTTGAAATAGGATCGTTGATCTTATCAGGTGGAGGTGAGTCGTTAAGGAAGATAGAGAGCATTGTTTGGTTCTTGCAGACAAATGGCTCTATGCTATTTCTGCTATTGTTGGTTGTCTCTAAAAATATTGCACTTCGGTTTTCCTGTAATCTTTTTGGTGTATCTTATATTTAGTTTCAGTGCTGTCCTTTTAGCTAACTCAAAATTTAATTCCACATCTATAATATATTTTCAGATCTAATGCATTTTTTAGGGAAAGTTTGTTGCTTCCTTCTTACTCTTCAAAAAAAAACATCTGAACCATTATTACGGGACTTGCATGCTTGGAAAACTTGTTTCAATCTATTCGAATAACTAATACATTTCGAGAGGGTAATTGGGCGGCGGATTTCTGGCCAACTTGGCTACTCAGTTTGATTTTGTTTTTGAACATCTTGGTCCCTTTACCCTGGATTTTATTCAGATCGTTCAAGCGGATTCTTGGGGGATTTGCTATGAATGATGATGATGCCGATGAAGAGGACTTTGTATTCATTCCTTATGATGTTTTTAGTCCTATGGTTTCATATCAATTTTGGTTACTGTTAGCAGTCTGAAAAGGCTGAGGGCTTGGAAGGCTAAGGCTGCAAATTTCGCCTCTGGTTTAATTTGCTCTTACGGCTTTTATTGCTGTGGTCTTCTTGATCAGTACAACATCGGTACTGAGTTCCACGTCTATTATATCTTTTATCTTATTTGGTTGATGGATATTTTGGTTAGCATGTTGCAATCTCAAAGTGGATTTCAGATCTTTATGGATGAATCTCCTTGCTTTGGTTTCTTTCTGCTTGGGTTCTTTATGCACAGGGGCCAGCTATAATCATCTTCAGTGGCACATGCAGAAGGTTATAGTTGATTATCTAATATCCTTGTTGTTTTCCAGGTGTGTAGTATTATTCTCCCAGATGAAATACTGTTCTATGCCATGGGCTGATTTTAATGCTTTAAAATGTCAGTCTCTCTCAGCTCAATATTCAGTTAAAACTCGGCCGCAAGACTTCCACGGAGTGTGGACTGGCTGCTCTCTTCTTAATATACATTACTCAAAACTCTTATCCAAGATGGTTACTTCAAGAGCTGCTGTGGAAAGTGGAGAGATGACATCTTCACCCAGAAACGATTTAATGGTTGCGTGGCTGCTATGTTTCCCATTCTTTCTTTCTTTTTTCCTTCTTTCTGGTGTCGTACCGCCTGGGTGTTTCAGGATACGTAAACTTTGTGTTCTGTTTTAATATTTAGCCTATGACTCCGTTTTCTACAAAAAAAAAAAAAAAAACAAGTTTTGATCAATAAATTTTTGGTAGACCGGTCGCCGCAGGGCAACAAACCTAATAATAATATAGACCCTAATGGGACCGAGAGAGACGGAGCGACTAACCTGTACCCGCGGCGCATCTGAACCCCGATCTTATCTCCGGCACCACCATATTGTCCCCGACGAATACCCACCAAATTAATCGCGAACGCTCCGAGAGGTATCGGCATCACAGGTGCGGTTCTTCTAACACAACCCCTTTTCTTTTTCGATTTTTTCTCGTTCTTTCCTAAATTCGTCCTGGAGTCGCCATTATTCGAAAGTATTCTGGTTTCCCAATTGCTTTCAACTCCTCGTATGGCTTCTTGAAATCACAAAAAACTGGCAATCTTCTTCTTCCTTCTCTTGATTAACCTCTCTTTCTCTATAAAATAATCATCGTTTCTTATGGTAATTTTTTGTTTTAAGATTATGATGTGGGATTTTTTTTTTTCCCGAAAGCATGGGATGCAATCCGCTAGGGAATGAAAGCGAACACGAGGTTGCAATCCTAATTGACCAAATGACCAATAAAATTCCATGCTCATGTTTTTGATACCTTGATCCCTTCCAAAAGAGTAAAGTCATATTAGTAGAAGCTGTGGTCTTTAAGGTTCAAAGTGCGCAGAGAAGAATGATGAAACGAGATTGTCAAGATGGATGGATGGTAACGAGTGATTAGAGAAATAAGGATGTGGGAGGAGCTGTTGGAGTTTCTGTTAAAGGGTATAAATAGAAGATGGAAGACCCTGATAGAATACGGATGAATATTGTGACAAAGTATCAGAAATACAAGTAGCATCAAAAGATGCAACCATTGATCACATATGATGCAACCATTGATAACATATGGTAACAAAGAATGATTTATTTGAGGCTGACGGCAAATGATTAATTCAACTTGATATTGTACTATGATTAAGTTGGCGCATGCGTGCATGCACACACACACAGAGATTGAAGGTTGGCTGTGACTGATGAAAGAGATTGAGTTTAGATGGTGTGTTGTATGAATGAAGCAAAAGCAAAGGGGTAAATGTATCGACTGTTTAACGAGAGGATGATGTGAAAACCCAAGTAAAACAAGATGAAATTGGGCATGACATGATGTTATTAGTCTGCAACGTTCTGATGGGATTTTGGAACATATTGGAAGCTGCTAAAGTTGAATGATATTGGCATAGTGACCATTAGTCCATCACAATGCAAGGCTGTCAAAAATCTTTCTTTCTTTTTTTTTCGACGTAAGGCTGTTAAAAATCAAAAATGCAAACTTGCATGGATATGCAAGAGTAAGACAATGCAGAATGTTGACATTGGCACGATATGTGCTGACTGGCAAGTCTACACCTTAATCATTTGTTCAACCATATTCTCTTTGACGATGTTTGATAAACATTATTTACTATGCCATTCAAATTTCATATCATTTTGGAGGCAATGGGTAGGATAGACAACCTACATAAATCCAATTTTCATTCTTCTAGTTGATGTTATTGTGCAGTTTTCCTTATATGAAATCAGTTTGGTGTGAATGACTGCAAAAAGTCATGATATGTAAATTTAAGGAAAGGTGGGTGATGTCCTCTTGTAGTTGGTTGAAAATTTTCTTTCATCAGTCGTTGGGTAATTTTCTCTCATACTGTCATCTAGTGCATAGGGAGGTGATCATAGATTGGGGGATGTATGCAAGAAAAGAGTCGGGGGTTCCTTAGGACGTGTAAAAGGTAATGAGTTGATGGATGTTGGAAGAATATGCAAGGATTCAGGTGTCGAGAATTTCTATGCTTAAGGAAAATCAAATGAGATTATTCTTTTGCTTTCGCTTTTCTTGATCGAGATAATAGTAAATATGAGTGCTTTTTGGTTCTTGTATCAATAATTTCTACTCTATATATAATGGGAAAGTCACCGAGTGCAGCATGCATGTTGGACTTTGTTCTTTCCCATTACAAATGGCACTGTGTCTTTAGTAAAACTGTGGGAAGTCCAGCACGAGCTGGACTCCTAAAGCATTTCATGAGGCTCCGGATCAACTCCTGCAGTATGTGTTTCCCCCTCTTGCACAGAGTACCTGCAGGATTCTAGTCATGAATAACCAGTAAAGACATGCATGAAGGCCTTATGCAGGAGGTTAGATGTTTGGATGTGGAGGGGTTTAATGTGGAATAAATGTAAACAGAAAGGTGCAGACCTCGTCTGTACTCCCTTTGCCTGAGGACAATGGTATTTGATTCAGACATATAAAATATCTGAACAATATGGGGAGCTGTTCGGTTGCATGCATCACAAATGCATGCAGACTTGGACCAATTAGCTGGAGAAATAGAAGTCTCATGTCACCTTCAAGGTGTTTAGAAGCCAAAGAAGCTGTTGCAGGGGCCTACATGATTTTTGCAGATATGATCTCCCGCCTATTGGTTTCACTTAATGTGTTGATTTGTGCCTTGTAACCTTGAACTGCTTTTAGTTGAAAGTTGGCTTGAACATCCATATATCGAGAACTAGATTAAGTAGTACTGATCATGTTTGTCTTTAAGTTAAGTGTGAAGCCAAAATTTCGAAGATCCTCTACATTTTCAGGAGCACCCCCCCCCCTCCCGACCCTTCTTCCTTCTGTCACTTTACTCTCTGAGAGGATCAATATATTTGTACATAGGTATGTATATCTGAAGGGTGTAATGGGAGGTTGCTTTTCTAAGCAAATGATGCACAATTTTAGAAGTTTTTCCAAAAGGAAAAAGATACGGAATCTTAGAAATGGCATATTTATGTGCAATGTAACATATTACAGGTTTGTGATAGCCCTTAAGGCTTAACTTCCAGAAGAAAATAGCAGCACCCCTATTGCACACCACTCAATTTTGATCAAAGTCTGTTTTAGCATCTAATATGGCATCTTAAGATGTGACTGACTTCTTTTTTTTTTTGGGAAACAACTTAATACATTCCTTCAAAGTTCTCTTGCATAGTTTCTCATGAGACTGATCCTTATTTGTGCCTTTGCCACAACATCACAAATCTGATCCTCTGGCTTTTCAGATTCAGGTAGCACACAATCAGAATTCTCTGATTTGACATGGGGAATACGCCTGCAAAGGAGGAGCGCGAGGAGATCCTGGTTAAAGTCATGCCTCCAATGGACCGAGCCTTTGTTAGATGGCTTGCTCGTGATGTCCAAAGGCTTCATGGTTTCGCCCCTAAGAATCCTCGTGCTATAAAGCCCCCTGATCATTATATTGAATACATGCAGCTTTATGGCTGGCTGGATCTGGACATGGATGACCCAGATCTGGCTCACTTGGTTAAGTAGGATGTCATTTTCTGTTTCTGTTTAGAGTGATTATAATATAATGGAGGTGTCTAGGCCTGATGGATCAATTGGTTTTGTCATATATGACAATTTATAGCCTACAAAATTTGAATGAATTTTGTGGTGGAAGAACGTGCTATCATTCCCAATATACGGTATAAAATAGTGAAATTAGATATACATTGTAGTTCCTGTTTGTACCAATGAGATTGTGTTGATTCTGCTTGGCCTGTACATTTTGCTGCAGGATGCTGTCAATAGTCTCTGCGCTAAATAGTGGCCTTTGCCCGACTTTGCCAGAAGCTTTCGAGTCCTTGATACTGGATTTACCATCTATATACTTGGGAGTTTTGGTCTTTTTGACTTGTGTGTTTTGGTATCATTCCATATTCACTTCCTGATCAGCTTGTTGAGTGTGGGAAACCAATGGATTTGATTCAGCTGAGGACGGTAGTACCCTCACTTACCAACAGTAGCCAAAGATGTTGGATTCGTCGATCTGTTTGTACGCCATGACGCACTCTGATGCTCAGGTGGTACTGAGATCCTGTTAGCTGTGTGCAAGCTCTTCAACAGGCTAATTGGGTGATTCAGAGGTTGGATGCGTAACGTGGTTGGAAAATCTGCGTGGGTTTCCACGGAACTTTTCTGACTACAAGAGTAATGAGTTGAGATTGGTGCGACGGTCTTGTCTCAGGTACTCTTCTTTGCTCCTTCTGAATTGAAGGTGATAGCCGAGGTGAAGGGGGGGCATCACGACAGGGTTATCAAATTTTGAGAATGGTGTGATTTCAGAGGGTTTTGGATGTTAGCCAAACTGTCACGCAACTATGCTCACCAGTCACCAACCCTCCCATTTTGAATAAGAAATCCACTCAACTACTACCTGCAAAACCAATGAGACCATCTAAAACATGGGTCTGTTGCAAGTCATGGTAGGATCTTATGATCGACTTCACATGCAAAGTTTGTAAGGTATCCACAACAATTGCATGCCAATTTAGCCATATGGAAGTTGCTGCATTAATATTATTGGGCGATGCTTCATTGTTTTTTTTTTTGGGTACGGGCGATGCTTCATTGTTTGCTCGCATGAATTATTCTGAACTTTTTGAGAAGATTACTGTTCTGACCTGCGCACGAATAGTTCCAAGCTCCAGTCAAGTGGACTGTTCATGGAGGTGAGATCAAGGACCTAGGATGATTCAGGTTACTCATGTTCGCAGTTCAAGAGCAAGCAGTATGGACCCACTTGGCCAATAATATTAGATGTCTGATATGGCAGTGGATGCATGCCTGACGTGACATTCCAGCAATGCTTAAAGCCAATCCAGCACTCAACCATCCTTCATGTACTGCACCAATCAAAAGCCACAACACCGAGGACTGGAGAAGTGAGAAGGGACGTAGTGGCGATGAGTGCAGTGCTCTTTACCAAAAAAATTAGGTTTGGCTTTAATTGACTGGCGAAAATAATAAGCTTTACTAATCCTGGTTTGTAGATGCTGTGCAGATTGCTTATGGAGTTGTTGGTCGGTATTTCCATGGCCACCAGCATGCATCTTGAGTGAGTTGTGGTCCACTCCGTTAGAAAATCGTATCTCAACGAAAACATCAACCGATCGATTCCAATTTCAATCAACTGGTGTTAATAACAGGTTTTAGGGTATGTTTGGATAGGGGAGACCGGAGAATGAAAATGAATGGATCATATTTTAGTCGTTTGATTGGAGATAGTTCTATTACTATTCCAATGGTAGAAAAGATTAAAATGCCTCAATTATCTAAAATTTAATTTTAATTATTTTGAATTTAAATATAATTTACTTTCGATTTTAATTTTAATCATAAATCAATATATTAGAGAACGTAGCTACTCCAATTTTCATTCTAATTTCGATTTCAATCAAAAATCAAATGTGTCCTTGATTACAAGAGTCAATACACTGGATAAGGATGCTCTTCAAGCATTTGTAGGGGTTAAAGATACTTAACAAGGATGCTCTTTTAAGGATTTATCACATATTGTGATGTCAGTGTCATGAATTCATGATACAGTAATAACCTTTGTGAACGTAGGATAACATTGCTAAGGGCAGGAATATTTTTTATACCCACGTATTTTCAAAGACCTGGGCTCTAATATTGAAGATCCTCGTCCTCTCCATCCACTGATGAGGTGACTCGTGGTGGTTGTTTGAGGGGAAACAGCCAAACACTAGTCGCTGTCACGTGTCTCGACACGTCCTCACGCCCTTTTGTGGCATAGCCTCCGGAAGGCGCTCCTCCCACTCGCAGCGCGCCCGCCAGATCCTACGGCTCTCGCTCCTCGCCCGCTAGGATTTGCCTCCCAAAAAATCGCGAGGAGGTGACGACCAAAAGCGCGGGCATCGCCGATTCGAACGAGTGCGAGCTGTTGGCACCAGCTCTGGCCGGACATACGGCGGTGTTAAAAAATAAAAAAATATATATATATATTAATAAGAAATAAAAACTGTGAGTCTTATATACAGATAAAAACGCTCTATAACCACACTTCACGTCATCCTTGTTTGACGAGTTGGCAACGTGCATAAACAAGATGATCACAGCTGTCCGTTTACTGGGAGCAGCCACTCTGTTACACACGTGGACGGTCGGATGAAAGTCCAAAACAAGTACCGTTATAACAATTCAACCTCTTATTGTCATTGTATATATTAATAAATTGCTAGAATAACCAACATTCCGTTGCTTTTTTGTTTGATAATGATCAATGGTTATTATTTGATGTGGAAAAATAAGCCTTGTGATGTGGTATAACCAAATTAATCCAGCTCAAAATTGACGTGGCTCTTAGGATACATCCTACAACTTCTTGATAAATCAATTCTAACCGGTCTCAGAACTAAACTACTGAGTAGACTAAAACCAATCAATTTTAAAATCATTGTTTGACATATCAAATAAAGTTTATAATTTAGTTAAACAACTATCAGCTCGATAGCTAGATCAGGCTGATCTGAGCTTTTTATCTCGAGCAACAATCATATTACTTCATATTTTTTCACTACATCGAGAGTTAAATCTTTAGTGATGAGCTAGGGTGGTTACAATTTGACTTGCGAGGGTTGTAGTACAATCTTAGATGGTTATAATATATCCTTCAATGGTTATTGTATGATTTTGATTAGTTGCAATATAATCTTTGGCAATTGACAAGTGACCCACAAAAGCTTCTAAATCCCATCACTATACATAGATTTAGAATTCCTCCATTAAAGATATGATAGTAAAGACTCACATATCTCTCATCTTTCTATTTTCCTCTTTGTCCTTCTCCGACATTATCATAACATTCTCTTTGACTCAAACATCAGATAGTCTGACTAAAGCCAACTTGAGCAAGTTTTGCAATCTATTGCTATTTTGCAAATCAATAGAGACGATCTACACCAACAATCTAGAGATTGAGAACAATATTATGTTTATCGTAATGTAAATATTTCTACGAGAATTGTTATCATCCACCATAATGATTAAATTATAATTATATGTTTGAATTATTTGAACTGGGCAAAACAATCATAACAATCATTATTCATCATTATAATAATTAAAATAATTTGATAATAAAATAAATTAGTTTAGTTCATCTCCCATCTTTTTATTAAATTATCATTAACCAATATAAATTTTAAATTCTATAATTAAATTTTATCTAGAAACAATACAAATGCCAAGTTATCAAGCATTGGCCGTCGTATTATACTGCTAGCCGTGTTATGGTGGAACAATGATTGGATAAAAAATAGTACTTAGATGGCAGCTATTATTTAAATCTCTTATTAGCTTCATTCTACAAAATATAATGACACGTAAAGAGGTGGTTCTTTTAAACCGCTATAACGGCTCAAAACGTATTATGACGTCAACTAACAGGCGTCACTAAACCGTCGGACTGGTAACGCCGATACAAGTTTTGTTCTGTATAATAACTACAGGGAGGATTTCTTAGCAATTTCCTATTTCTTCCCTTTTATTTGTATATTTCTTTTTTAATTCCACTCAACTCTCGCCTTCCTCCATATCTATCCGAAGTCCAAGCTATAATTTCCCTCCTTCCCTCGTTTTCTGCTCTCCCCCTTTTTGACCCTCCTCCCTCTGCGCCTCCCCTCCAACCCAAAATCCCAGATCCCAAATCCCCTAAGCCCTAGCCTCCACGGCCCCTCGGTCCGCCGATCGCCCGCCGGTGGCCACCCGACCCTCGATCTTGCCTCCGATCCGCCGCACCCTCCGGTCCCCTTCTTGAATCGAGGGTCTTGGCCTCGGATTTCGCCTCCACCACCAATCTTTGTACTGCGAGGTCGGCAGCCGTTCGCGGTCTTCGTCGCCGCGGCGGGCTCGATGTCTGGCGGCCGGCCAGCGGGGAACCGGTCGGTGCAGCAGCGGCCGGGCAGATCTTCCCGCCGCTGAAGCGCCATCCGCAGTTCCCCTCGGCGAAGCCGCCGTTCGTGGCACCTGATGAATACCATCGGTTCTCCGCCGCTGACGGCCGCCGGATCACCCCCGACGATGTCTCTGATGCCCTAGTTATTAAGACACCCGTGAGTTTCATGTGGAGGTTTGTCGATTTTGTTCTATGTTCGAGATGGAAACGATAAATCCACTGATTGGGTGTTCTGAGCGTGCTTTTAGTGCTCCTGATGTTATTCCCCTTCCCTCCGCCCCGCTCTGTTTCATCGCATACTAAAATTGTTTCTTCTCCTGATATATTTCTTGTTTTTAAGAAAATTAGAGTGGTTGAATTGGTACAGAAGTGTTGTACTGTGTTGTATTGAGGTTTCTTGCTTTTATAGATCCGCGCTGTTACCTTTGCTGCTGCAGATGGAGTTGGTTACTTGGGAACTTTAACCACTGAAGCTGTAGATGCTACTCTTTGTAATTGTTGCACTGAAGCAGTAAATAGTTGATTCAATCATTTTGATTTTATTTGTTCAGAGGTAAATTGCAATTTTTTGAGAGTATGTGGATGATAGCTAGAGCAGTTGGTCCATTTTGAGAAACTGTCATAAAGCCTGAAGGTTAAGCTCGCATTGAAACTGATAGAGCTTTCTGTAGAAGTAGACGTGTTGCTTGATTTGAAATTCACTTCTAAGTTCTCTATTTGTTAGTATTTATGATATTTACCTCTTTTGAAAGAACTGCAAATTCTGTAAATTATCTTAGAACGGATTCTTAAAGTATGAAGAGGGATGAGCGTTTGCTGTGGGTGATATAGTGACAAGAACAGTTGTGATTCCATGCTCAATCAAACAACAACATCACATATTTGTACCACTTTGCGAGGAGCATGTGCAAGAGAAAGCCTCAAGATCCCCCCAGACTTATCTAGAATTTTCTTGCATATCTTGGATGCTGTAGAAGTGCATTTTTGATTTTATAAACTCAAACAGCTGTACGGCTTTAATTAATCTGTGGATAAAATGCTGCATCAATTCATTATCTAAGTGCAGAATGTGCTGATTTCTTCCCTTTTTAAGTGAGAGCGAGACAGAGAGAGATGTATGTTGTCATTTTGTGACTGAAGATTGGAAAATTGCTTTATTAGGTAGCAAAGTGCGGATCTCTTGGATAGTTGGCTCAGCAATGATTTTGCCTGGCAAATTGCTGAAGCTTGAAAGTTCAGCCAATAGTGGATGAAATGATGGACATAGACATGTGGTTTTTTCATGTCCAATGATATATGTTTGATTGATTTTAAGAAGAGGAGCTTAGATTGTTTCAGAGAGTCTTAAGGATAATGACTTAGTGTTGGATGGGAATTTTGGGAAAAGAACGAGCGAGTTTTCATTCATGAAGCATATAGCTTGATAAAAATGGTTGCCTTGATCTTGAAAAGACGGAGCAAAACTCCCTGGTTGTAGTTATGGCCTTTGCAATGACTTAGTCATTTTGATTTGATATGTTGCTCCAATACTTGCTACATTTAATCCTTTTCTTGTTTTGATGATCTGTGAATGCTCAAAGAGTTTAACTCATACCGTAATCAATTTTAACTAGTGGTTAGTAGTATCTATGAACGATCAATTAGCATTATCAGAGTTTGCCAAAATTTTGTTTCAGATGTTCATTTGGTCATGAATGCTTTTTCTTGCATCAAATATGATTCTTGTGCGGGGTCACATCTGGTGAGGTAAATTCACCAAATCAATGCCTTTATGTTAGTACTGAAATTTTGTTGTGAATATGACATCCAACCATGACAAGCACCTACTTCTCTTTTCCATTTTCGCCATCTCTTCCCTTTGCTTCTCTTTGGTGCCTTTTCTTAGCAATTGTTCCTAATAACACCTTTCTCCTGCTTCTGCTCTCGACTCAATTCCCTTCTTGTTCTTTATTTACTTCTTTTGGATAGCAATGCACACTGCGCTGATTATCTGAAATCTTCTGCTTTATCATGTTTGACATTGTGGAACATGCGAGTTCCAAAGTGCATTTCACAGTATTTGCATATTGTGGTATTCTGTTATCTTATGCTGTGGCTATACCCAACTCCATGCGCCACCGATTTCATGCAGAAGTATATAAATGGTCAAACTAGAAGCATAATGGGTGGATTTAACACCAATAAATGGAGTAATGGTCTGTTTCTGCTGATAATTCTGAACAGGAAAAACATAAAGGTCAAAATGTTATTGAGGAAAAGCTTGGATTAACATGTGGATTATGGAAAAGACAAGAAAAGGTTAGCATAAAAGGTAAGAAAATAGAAGAGAGAAAGGGAAGACAAAAACTGTTGATAAGGGCACTATTTGTTATACCAGCCCTCTTTGTCAAAATGCAATAGAGCGGGAAAAGAAATAGTAGATGGCTGGTACATGCTAGAAGTGGAGAGGAGGTGGAATGGGAGAGAGTGCAAAAAGAATATAAGGCAGCTGAAATCACAGCTTGTCAAAATTGTATGGTAGCCAACCAGGCTTGGGGTGATGACTTCCATTTATTATGGAGGAGAATGGGAGAAGAATCTATGCAGCATGGGGAATAAAGATCAACCCTGTGTCCCTATTTTTGAGTTGGTGCATCAATGGACCTCACTCTGATTGAAGTTAGGGACTGGTTTCATTTGTGTTGAACAGCTGAATAGACATTCTTTCTATGTGTTTACTGTTTTGGTTGTTTACCGTTTCTATGGTTTGATTGCTTAAGTTGATAGCTTAAATTTCTTGTGCATCAACAGCTCTTGCATTAGTTATCAGGCTTGCTGCCACCACATGCTCTATCATGGAACAGAGGTAAGTCAAAAGTGGTTAGTATGATTTTTTAATGTACCCATTTATCATACAACATGATGTGGGCATGTCATTCTTTGTCTGTGTGATTTGGGAGCCCATCATATCTGACTTGTTTAGCCTACTGCTAGTGCTTCCAACCATTGATGTTTTGATGTCAAAACCAAGATCGATATTTGAGTACATGCAAAATTATTTGGTGACACTTTGATTCAGACCTGCCTTCAAAACTGAAATTCTTATTTGTCTGATTTGGAGCCGACTCAATTAAACTCAATGAAATCTTCATTCCAAACTAGTTGAGGTCTGCTACATGATTTTTTTTCCCTCCATTCCTCTTGGTTTAGGGCCATACTTTTTGACTAATGTTGAGATATCAAGTCCTTCCTTACTACTTCATGCTATGTGATTTTTAGTCTACCTTTGCTCTTCTTTCCTTCTTCATGTATCAAAATCACTCCTTTGTATTTGTACATTCGTCAGACTACCATATGATTTGGAGCTAACAATGAAGTTCAAAATATGAATTATATATCATCACTGTAAATTATGGACTTTGCTTTTCATGTATTGGAAAAGAATATGTTATATCCAATTTTAACTCCTAATCTCTTTTAGTGTATTTTTGTAAGTTTTAGCACTTTCTCTATTCAACCATCTATGGTTTGGAAATAAGAATAAAAGACATTTTCTGCCCTTCCTCCCAAAATTTGAAATATTGTGGTTTGAGTTGCATTTTTATCAAAAATTCTCATGTATCTTCTCTGAAAGCACCCTCGATACCTAAAATTTGTTGAAATGGTTTTGGGAATAATGTAACTTAGTTGTCTTAGTACCACCACCCTCTTCCATGATTCTATGATATATTTCCTGAATTTAATGTGACCTAAAGTTGTGCAATACTGTAAACTAGTTTGTTCTTATAAAATTGCTATGGTAATTCTTTTAATAATTTCTCATTTTCTTACTATAAGACCTTGTCAAATAAGCTAGTTAACTAGGTCCTTGACTCTGCAAACTTCATCAAAATTCTTTCATATCATCATCCTTTTCAAAGATTTCTCAGCTTATATTCTTTAGAGTGCTGCCCTTATGTGTTTCCTAGAGTTATGATTTTCGATAATTTGGCAGGTATTCCATCTTGTTAATTTCAGACCCCTACATTAGCTGACTTCCAGATACGTTAGCCCAACCAGTGGATAACCATCATAAATGGGTATAATTAAGCTTACTAATCATTTTGTCCTTTGGTTTTAATACATCTTTCCAGGCCTTTTACATTAATTATCTTTTTCATTCAATGAAGATCAGCCTTTATAACCTTTTATTACCTTTTGGATCTTGATATGAAGTCCACTATTTTTCTAAAAAATGCTTTTATGCAATCCACATACCAATTGTACTATGTTGTCATTTGAATATATTTACAACAATAGTAGATGCTTCATGTCATTTTTGACTATTTTATGCTTGTCATCTTTGGACTTCGTGCTTTGTGCAGCATTTTTTCCTTGCTGAAGTTACAAAACCTTTTTAGTTGAATAGGTTCTCATCCCCTTTCACAAATATCTTGTTTATTTTATAGCATTGTTATGTGGAGCATTACCTATTTGTAAAGTCTCTTTTGCTTAACAAAATGAAAAGGAGACTTGGTTGATCTGGTCCCTTCCACATATCAATCCATGGGTCTTCACTTTTATGAATGATCACATATTATAGTAATTGTTAACAATGCCCTATGTCACCTAACCATCTCATCATAATATACCACCATATCTTTAACATTCATAATATTTCCAAGACCTTTCTTTACTTTGATTCAGTGGCTTCTTGTTGAGTCTCATGAATGCATAGCTAACATAACCATAGCCATCCCAACTATTTGGGGTCGACTTCAGGGATCCTTGTTAGCCAAATATTCCTATTTAGAACCATCTTGGATGTTATTCTAAGCTTCTCCATATCTTTCCACTTAACCTCCATCCATGTTATCTTAGATCTTCCTCTCTTGTTACAATCTTCAATACAAATTAAAGTACCCCTCCTTACTGGAGGCTCTTCAGATCTTCATTGAACATGTCGATACCATCTAATCCCCATGAGTACATAGATATGATAAAGAAAGAGGGATTTTGCAACTATACATTTATGCATATCTCCTTCTAGGAAGATTATAAGAATGTTCAAAACAACACAGTCGCATGCCTTAGTGTAATTTATGTGGAAGCTGAAAATGATGTTTCAAGAAAGGTACTTGTTCAATTTGATATTGGAACTTTGAAGAATGGGTCAGAGGCACTTAAAATTTTGACAATGTTATGGGGCTTGTAGGCCAAGTTTAAAGTCACCACCTAAATGCACTATAAAGTCAAATTTAGGTGAGTATATTTTTAATATCAGAAAAGTTCTAATATATTTTGTACTTAAAGAGATTGAATAAAAGATAGCTTTAATTTCCTGCAACATGAAAAGTTGATTTATTTTATGGGGCCAATGAGAGTGCCCACTCCAGAAAAGAAGATCTGGCTCTCTTTATAGGGTCTGCAAGATAAATTTTGAGAGCTGGGGACCCGAATCTCCATGTATACAATTGTGTTGCAAGCATGTGTTTCAATGCCAATCCAATACACTGGAATGTTTATTTCCTTTTGATTATTCTATTGTCTGAAAGTTTCACTCCCTAAATACGTGTGAACAACCTTATGCTGTGGTGGGTCCTTAGCATTTTGTTTCTGAGAAAATCTAAGCATATCTTATGATGGTTCAAACTTGTGTTTTCTTTATTAATGCAGTTCTTTAATTTGTTCTCTGAATAATACATATTTATTATGATGTTGTTGATCGTATTTCAATGAAAATGGTATTCCATATGTAGTTGAAGAGAAAGCCTGAACAAGAAGACAATGAAGCTGCTGAATCAAGTGAGTGGAGAAACAGCCCTGGATATGCTGAGGCAGTTACCAGTCCTCTCCTTACACCGGTATCAGGAAGAGGAGGTAGGAACCATGGCAGGTCCAAGGTTGCAAAGTATAGTAAATCTGGACCTCTGACACCCTTGTCAAATGCTGGTGAGTTATCTTCTCTTTCCAATCTTGTCATTATCATACGTTTGCACCCAACCCTTGAATAAAATTCATGGATTCCTTACAATACAATTACATATATATTATGTCGGACTGCTTAGTTATTTCACCACTCCTTAACCAATCCTATGAAGCTTTATGATAATAAGTTTGTTTTAGGCAGCTTTATGTTTAATCAAGTATCATCATGAGTTCCTGCAGGTTCTCCATCCAGCAATCCTCTCACTCCAGTTGGTACTTGCCGTTATGACAGCTCTCTAGGTGATTGAAGTGGTTTTTAATCTGAAGTTTTATTCTCTTAATTATGAAAAACTTGATAAACAGGGTCTCTACAAATTACAAATGTTCAACAGTTCAGCAGTTTTAAAGCCAAAGAAAATTGAATTTGGTTTCACTTGCTTGTGCCACTGACAATTCTGTCCCTTCTCTAGGACTCTTAACAAAAAGTTTATCAATTTACTTAAGCATGCACAGGATGGCATCCTTGATCTGAATAAAGCTGCTGAAACACTGGAGGTGAGCTGATAAACGCCATTCAATTCTTTCTCCTTTTATGTAGACTTAAGGAATGTTTCTGATTATATAGGTCCAAAAGAGAAGGATATATGACATCACAAATGTCCTTGAAGGGATTGGACTGATAGAAAGAACTTAAGAACAGAATCCGTTGGAAGTAATTAACCTTTTTATTTTGCATCTTTACATTTATTTCCTGTATGCTTATCTTATAAATTGATAAACATCCAAGAATTGAGAATATGTTAATTTGATACAGGGGACTAGATGACTTAAGGCCAGGAGTGCTTGATGATGATGTTTCAAATTTACAGGTATCATGCGTAGATGGATTTTCATGCGAACAACAAAAACCACGGTTTATAGTCTTCGCATGTTATTCCATTGAACCATTTGTATAATATAATAATATGTAACTTAGTCTGGATTCTTCTTTCTTTCTTCTGTTCAGGCAGAAGTTCAAAATCTTACCTTGCAGGAGCGCAGCCTAGATGATCATATAAGGTTGGTTGCTGGTCAAACTACTACATTATAATTATGAATAGTTTTTACCATTCCCTGATGATTTTGTATTCTTTACAGTGAAATGCGAGAAAACTAAGAGTGCTTACTGAAGATGAAAATAATCAAAGTAAATGCTGTCCTATATTCAGTTGCACATGCTAAGCATGTTAATTTCCGTCTCTCTCACAGTCAATTTTATCATTATCTGTCTTCAGGTGGCTCTATGTGACTGAAGATGACATCAAAGGTCTGCCCTGCTTTCAGGTTTGCCATCTGGCTTGTAGAAAGTACTTCAGTGTTCTTTGACCTATCAGTGACTTGAACATTAGCAGTAGCCGTTAGCTGCTTAAAGGAGCCAATAGTAACAGTTAACGTCTTCTTTCTTTATATGCAGAATGAGACCTTGATAGCAATTAAAGCTCCCCATGGTACTACCCTGGAAGTTCCGGATCCTGATGAGGTGAGATTAGGCAAGGACTGGAAAGAAGTTTCATTCACACGTCTTACTTTTTATGCATTTGAATACCTTATATACTTTGCTCCCTCTGCATGCAGGCTGGTGAATATCCTAATAGGAGATACAGAATTGTCCTAAGAAGTACGATGGGTCCAATTGATGTTTACCTTGTTAGGTAATGCTCCCTGTCCGAATTATACTTCAGGATGCTCAACCTTGTTTAATCTGACATTCAAAGTTTCTAATAACCCCACTTAAATATAGAAGAATCCTGAAATTCAAAGTTGAACTATGCCATGTTCTTGGTATATAATTGTTCCATAGGTTTCTGAATTCTTTTTCAACACATGTAGTCAATATGAGGAGAAGTTTGAGGAGATGAGTGGTGTCGAGACACCCACAAGGCTCCCACCTGCATCGAATTCAGGTTCTGTTGAGAACTCCACAATGGAAGTGGTTACAGAAGAGAATAGGGGGAAGGAATGGCGCCTGATGTTCAAGACTGTCAGAGGATGGACTCAGATCCAAATGCCTCACATGATTTTGTTGGTGGGATGATGAAGATTGTTCCTTCAGATGTTGATGTAAGTGCATTAATCCCTCTTAATGGTCTTGGTAATCATTCAGACAAGGAAAAGAGAAACATCCATCAATATGTCATCACCATGCATAAATAAATTGCAATAATAAACCTAAACAAGTTCATTTTAGGATTGGCATTTTATGGATCTTGTGCCACCATCTGCTCTTAGGCCAAAATCCTGAGATCGAAATTTCTTACCATACGTGGTTTGAATTAACGGACACCACCCTAGCCTTGATAACATGCATCCAGTTATGATGATATACTCCATTATCTCAGATATCTTTATGACTCAAATTCTTAATTAAACAAAATGATTAATTATCTAGTTTGTGAATTGTTTTTTATGATTTCCTGATTTTGATGTTCAGCCTATTAATGACTAATATTGCAATGATGTAAATGATTTTCATATCTTATATTGACGTCCTCTATGATTATTGTGATGGGAATGAAAATTCCACGGATCTGGTAGAACAAGAAACTTATTAGCTGCAGCTGGTTTGAGAATGTTTGACTTTGGATAGGATGTTATCCATAGGATGAAGCGACTATTGTCCATTATCTTCTTGATCCTCAAAAAGTGCTCAAAGAAAAACAGAAGAAGCACCCCTAGGAACTGTTCTGTTTGATATTGCTTTTAGAGCCTGATTATCATCACTAATCAATTCTTCGATATGTGTCATTAGCTTAGGTGTTTGTGGTTGGAATATTTTTAAAAGATTATACTGAATGTGTAGATTCTGAGAATTCTTTCATTCTGCAGACTGATGCCGACTATTGGCTTCTATCAGATGCTGGAGTTAGCATTACAGATATGTGGAAGACAGCACGTATCCTTTTCATGATTGTGCTGCTCATCATATCCTCTTTCTTGGTTTATCCCAGTTCAATATCTTAGCTCCTTAACTCCAACCACAGCTGAAGTTCAATGGGATGCAATGGGCAGATTTAATCCAGAGGATTTCATTCAAGCAACGCTAGCACTCCTCGGCCAGAAACTCCTCCATCTGGTGTTATCGATGCCCTTCCAGTACAAATTCCACTCAGCGATGAAAGTGAGATTGAGGAAGTGAATTCAGGAACTCAGGTTGGTACCTTTTCCTCTGATGCAATCATGTTCGTCAAGGTCTATGTCACTGGAATGACCTTCGAAATGGGAACGATCATAATCTGGGTGGCCGACCTGATGGTTACCGGAGATGCTGTTTCCAAGAGAAAGCTGTCAGTGGCCTTAAAGGAACAGCTGCGGTCCATATGTACAGTTGAGTAATATGTCTTATTACATAGTCCAGGCATGAATCATAATCTTCCCTTTTCTAGAGCCTTTTTGCATGCCCCAACATATCAACTAATCTCGTGGCGATAGGTTTACATGAGGCAGACATCAGAACCATGTTTAACTTCCTATGTTGTTTATTACATTCCATACATATACAAGACGCGATGGTACTTTTTTGGTACATAAATCTTCTCAAGGGTAAAGTTTGGTCAGCCCATTTGTAAGCTGGCATAGTCTTCATGATGAATGACCGACCAACCATACTCACTTGCTGAATATGGTGATCAAACATACTTTGCATATAATGATACTTTTAGAGATGCATGCTTTCTGGACACCTTATTTGATTGCAGAAGAGCTATCTAATTTTCTGTTTAAGTGTTAGCAGGGTACCGTCTGATTTCTGATTTCATTTGATGTATGACCGTCTCGTTGCAGATATGCACGTCACTGCAATTTTAAAGAATGAAACTTGGGCTTTTTTTGTTTTGGTCCTTTGGGAAGTCTTGGGCTTGCTTTGATGAGCTCAGGACTTGTTCTTTTGTGGGTGAATATAATGAAAAATTGATAAATTTTTCATTGACCAATTTATCCAATATTCTCATGATTTTTAAGATGAATAATTATTTTTTCATGAATGATATTTATTTATAAAGATTTGTTCTTTTGCGGATAAAGATTTACTTAGAAATTATATTTTTTGGATAAGTATTTTTATATTCTTGAGAATTTATTATTTATTTTCTTTTATACTATTATTTTTTGGATAAATTGCTATGATCTATCTATATTTCCCATAATACCTTTTGTTATATTATATTATATTATTATAATATATTATATTATATTAATATTTAATATTAGTATAATATAATATATATTATATAATATTATATATAATAATATAGTATAATATATTATA
>KE504634.1:2897709-2915354 GCA_000441515.1 Elaeis oleifera | reverse complement strand
GACCAAGTCTTCATCCATAGGATTCCTTAAAGTTCAAGTTTAATTTCTACAAAAATAATTCCTTTTCTATTATTGTATTATTCTAGCTTTTTTTTTTTTTTTTTTTTTTTTTTTTTTTTTGGTTAGAAATATGATATCAACTTTTAATGGATATAGTTGAGAACAGGTGCTGATTACTCGATGGGTCCATGAAGAAATGCCATCATCCACTGGATCCCAGGTGTAAAGATCAGAACTAGAGTATCGAGTCTATCCAAACTGCATATTTTTAAACAAAGTAATGATAGGGGTCGGCCCGTCAATCATTCTCACGTGGCGCAAGTGGATTGGTGTGGTCCATCATCTTGTCCTTCAAATCTTATAATAATATCCATTATATTTAGAAATGTTCTTACATACCTATTAAGATTTTTTTTAAAAAAAAAAATTAAAAAAGATGAAACTCTTGAAGTTGGTCAGCCAATAGTGGCCAAATAGTCAGTTTCAGTCAGAAGAAATCAGTCACTAAAATCAAATACAACATATTTTATCCATCAGGATTAATTAGTATGTCATCATATTTCTTTCAAATTTTATGATATCCATTAGATTTAGAAGCATTCTTATAGACCTACTAAGTTTTTTAAGACGAGACTTCTGAAGTCGGTCAGCCAATAAAGTGGCCAAATGGTCAGTTTCAATCATATTTCTCCGGTCAATCATTTGCAGCTTGTTCAGATCGTTTCTTCCAACTTCAAAAGAATCAGTCACCAGGATTAATTTAGTGCAATATCATATTTCTTTCAAATTTTATAATATCCATTACATTCTGGAGCTTTCAAGTTTTTAAAATGAACATCTGAAGTTGGTCAGCTAATAGAGTGGCCAAATGGTCAGTTTCAGCCACTCTGAATCATTTACAGCTTGCTTAGTTGTCTTTTTCCAAATTCAGAAGAAATCAGTCACTAATATGAAATACAGTATCCTTTAACCACCAAGATTAATTAAGTATGATATATGATTAGAACCATTGCTTACCTTGGGTGTATCTTACGAAAAACAAAATATGAATTTATATTGTAACTTTAAAATTAGCAATTACCTGTGTTCTAGATGGCCCCGAGACCACATAGTTGAGAACTTCTAGAAATAAAGTAGTCCCTTTATCTGTGAAGTTCTTCATGTAGAATGCAAGCAATTCTCCAGATTTAGCCCTCAAATTCCTTAATCTCTGTTCAATATCAGGTTCATATTGCATGACGAGCGGCCGCAGGAAGGTCTCATACATAAGATCAGATCCCTGAATACGGTTGAAATTTATGACATGAACATCACAAAAATGTCACCTAATCAAATCTGATAAATTAATGTAATTCCCTTGATTACCTTTGTTTTTGGATACCATAAATAGACGAAGAAGGCTAGCTTAGCTTCTCCATACATAGGCAACCTTCATGAATTAGTAACAAGTAATTAGTAATATGAGAATAACTTAAATGAGAAATAAACCCTTTAACCAATTTAATTGTCATTACCATGAAACGAGAGGCTCGCCAAATCTCTCAATGATTGTCACAATTGCAACTATGACCCTGCAATTTCATGTTGTGGTAAGCATGATTCATCTTATCCAGATGTTTTGATAAACCACTACAATCAATCAGAAGTTGAGACAATTATGGCAGCTTGACTGTTTCAATTAGAAGGAAATAGTGATGATTTGAGGAAATCATGGATTGACAAACCATGCTTATTGAATGTGAGAAAGTTACAATCAAGTGGGAAAAGAAAAGTCAGTACTTGCTCAAGAAATAATGGGATAAAAGGAACAATGAGTTACAAAAGCATAAATGATTTATAGGCAAAGTTTGTCATGATTTCTGGTACTTCACCAAGAATAATGGGATAAAAAGGAACAATGAGTTACAAAAGCATAAATGATTTATAGGCAAAGTTTGTCATGATTTCTGGTCCTTCGCCAAGGAATATTTGATCTATAAGTACCTCAATTCCCCTTATTATGTGTGCAGCTTGGTTGGCCTAACCGAAATCTACCTGCCTAACCCAATTATTGGTTATGGCTGGGTTGAGACTTCATAGATTTCAAAAATCTCAACCTAACATCAAGTGAGATTAGGACAGGGTTAGCTTTTAAGAGCAATTCTTTGTGCACCGCACCACGCGCGGGTGATTGGATTGCACGCAGGGGGTGGTGGGGCTCCGTGCGTGCCAATCACCGCACGCGGTGCAGCTTGTTCTGCACCGTGCAATAAGAATTTCGCTAGCTTTTAATCCAACCAAACCTGGCCCTAACCTAACTTGGACCCAACATGAAAATTTGAATGGTTGAGGCCACGATTCGACAAGTATTGACCTAATAAAAATGTCCCAAACCTTTCTTGTACCTTAAATATCCTATTTAATCTATAGCTAATATGGCACAACCTGGCTCAGCCATCTAATCCAACCCAAATTAAGATCAAGACAAGATTAGATGGGGCTAGCTTAGAGAAATCCCTAGTCAAGACCAGGTTATATTGGATTACAGTCGAAGAATTTAGAAGTTGTGTTCGGTTGGAATTTGCCATCAACCCGACCCAATCTGCCTAAGCTGCACCTCTAAACACTATTGATACCTTATGCACAAAGAACATGAAGCAGAAGCATGGTCAAAATTTCTAGAAAGCCAGCTGTTAAATATGCTCTGGCAATACTTGGTGCTGCCTAACTGACCTAATTCATTATAGCAAAACTGCAGTGCTTCTTTGGTTTTGCATATATTGGATGCCTAAGTACCAAATGAGTACATTAGCAGCTGAATGGCTACTGCATGCATAATGAATCCAATCAAAGGTACAGAATTGAATCAATGATCAAATATCCAACATATATGTCATCATTAACTCGTGAGATCACTGTATATCTCTTGCATCATTCGTGAGTTACATAAATGAGAATAAATTTTCCGCCCAAATTAATCTATAAAGTATACAAAAGCCTAATTATAATGCAAGCCACCTATGGCATATTTCAGGGTGAATATTTGAATATGTGGTTTGGGATCCACTGTGGGTATATGCCAAGTTCCTGAACATTGACCTAACTTGGAATTCCAATTTCTTGGTCAACAATAGCATTCTAAGAACAATCTATTTGAATAAGTGGAGTTCTGCTGGTAAGGTATATCACAGCGAAACAACTAGATACAACTCAAGCAAGGGGATTCATTGTCACCCACCAACTTTTGCGGTAAACTACACAACCTCAGGGCATTTTCCAAAAGGAAACATCCATCCATGTATGTAAAGTTGGTACTAGAAGCTTAATAAAACCTTGTCTTGAGAATAATGTTAGCAATTACTCCTCGGGACCGTAGACTTGGTCAATCATCCAAAATGTTCCAAAATCATCTATTTTTGTTTTGATTGAATTGGTCTTTCGAGTGATGGAAACAGGCTTAACTTTACTTTAGCAACAATTGTTAGCCCGTTTGGTTAGCACCCCGTCTCAAGAGCTTGTCGGATTCAAACCTTGACTTGAAGACAATTTTAACATTATTGCACTGCATTATAGACTTGGTCAATCACTCAGGATCTTCCAAAAATCCTCTGATGTTTACTTGAATTGGTCTTATGCGTGATGGAAACATGCCTAAATTTTAACAGCATGCCAACCACAGAACGAATTAAGTAATCCTCTGAAAATTTTTAAAAAATTCTGGAGTTCCCACTGTATGCCATGTAACAAGTTTTAGAGCATTGACACCGGCAATTCCTCCTGTGTTAGTGCACATGGAAGTTGATTCCAAATCCAATTCCTAGAGGACATTGGGGTACGAAACTCAAATTTTCTTCTTAATTTTGATATCATTAGCTGTGTTATCAAAAAAAGAAAAGAAAAGAAAAAGAAGAAAATTTGATTGCGTTGTTTTGAACTTAAGCTTCCACATCAATCAGCCAAATAAATTATTAGAAATAACTAAATTCAAATAACTGAAATTCCCAACGAGAATACATCATCTACAAACAAAGTAATGACCAAAACTCAAACTTCTCTAATCCTTCTTCTTGTTATTCCTTTCGAACTCAAGGATTCTAATAGCCTAATTTTGAATTCCATTCAGTCAAGCAAAATCATTGCGGACAGCTTACTTCAATTAATCACAATTTGAGACAAGAATCCATTGCATACAGCTAGAAACAGAGATAAAGATTTGAGCTTTTCCCTATCAAGAAAGAACTCACCAGTATTGGCACCAGAACCGGAGCTGCTCGACCTCACCGGGCCACCGCCTCTGCTCCAACGTCTTGAAGCATTCAAATGCTGGATAGGCGTATCCAAACAACATCCTGCCAATATATTGGAAGCAACATATAAACCAATCAGATCAAAGAATCTACAATTAAATGACCCAAGAAAAAGTTCTTATTGAAAAGAAAATCAAAAAGAAGATGACTTACACGAGAACTTTGGTGGCGAGATCTCCCAACATGTTTCCAATTCCCACAAAGCCCTACAATTCCAAAACAAGATGAAAAAAATTAAGAAACCCCAACAAGAAATAAAGAAGAAGCAACCCCAAGAAACACCCCCCACCTTTTTTTTTTTAATGATGAAATGTGGAGGAAGTGAGGAACTTTCCCAATGACTTATTAAGAGAAAGAAGATTGCATTGCAAGTTACATGGATAGGAAAGAAACCTGGAAACGAAAGCCAAGAACTTAAACCTTGGATTAAACTCCAATGGTTTTATCGCACTTCCCGGCTTGGAATCCGAAGTGTATCTTTCTTGTTCTGCGTCCAAGAAAACGAGAAAGAAGAGAATTGTCTCCAAAACTTGGTGCCCAAGGAGATGATCCTATTTGAAACCACTTCTCTATCTATTCTTCCTCTAATGATCTATAAATCCTCTTATATCGGGTCCTGGGAATCGCGTCACGAGAGGGAGAAGGGGCGGTTGCTTCCGAGCGACGACTTCCCGCGGAATTTATTACACGCCTCGCTTCGCAACCAAAGAAGGAAGGGTTTCTCCGGGAGTCGACCGTTAGTACGAATTTACCATCTTGCCCGTAATCGTTAATTAATTAACTAAAATTCGACCGATAATCATAGCAAGACATCGAGGGTATTTCGTCATTTCATCATGTTACCGTTAGAAACTGGATATCTCTATTCCGGTGGGGATAACAGAGCCCGTCATCTCGGTCTAAAGTAGTCGGTATAGAACAATGACCCGGCTTTGCCTGGGCCTGGGAAAGGTGGGGAGGAGAAGGAGGGTAGTTAATTGGGACAAGTTAGTTAAACGTCTTCCAACATACGCGAATAAAAAAGCACAAGATGTTCTCTTCACGCATTGGTTGAACTCAGGGATGTGGACTTTACTGGTTCATGACGACTTGAGTCTTGGTGGTCTTGGCCATGGATTTGATTCCTGGTGCACTGCTGGGGATTCTCTACTGTTAAAGAGTTGGTATTTGAAGTTGTTTGGTTAGGTTGTCATCTGACTAACAATTTTATAATGATGAGATATATCAAAATCTATGAATTTTCTTTGCGTGTGATCAATCTAGTCACCATCCAATCAGATGCACTCGTTTACAATCATTGATGACCCCTGATAATATTAAAATCAAGGCAATCAGCTTGGCCTATCTGCGTGATGTGCACTAGGATCACATATATTACTCATCAAACTTAAGCAAGTTATTTTTATAACAAATAACAAAGCTAGCAAATGCTCGGTTTCCTTTCCCCTCTCCTCTGGGCAGATCAACCCTTGGACTAGTAGTAGGCTAGCAGCAGCGGTAGCTCTCCTCTTATAACCAAGGACTGCAAGCATTATTCATATTAGAAAATGCCATGCATCCTTTGCTACTACAGTGACTCAATCATGCTTATGAACAACTGCATCTCATCCATATTTTGCACACTGTTTGATTTGATCCAACTCATTTAGTTCTTGCTCATCTAACACGACAATGAAAGGAAGATATGAAAGCTTAGCCTTCTTTTCAAGTCCTTTGTCTTTAAATATTCTGTGCTCAAAGAATTTTCTGATCCACAGTTGTTTTATTCATTTGTTGTGGCTTTTCTCCACCAAGGTGAAGTTAAAAGCAAATTGCCTTTGACTTGTTCATGATATCAAGCAGGCCATGTTCTTAAGAAATGGTCAAGATGCATGGAAGCTTCCTCTAAAACCGAGTTGAAGCGCTGAACCTATCAGACCATTGACTGTTGAATGGCAATTTATTTAGCAAGAATAAAGCACAGAGAGTAAAAGGAAGGAAGGTGCTTCCAGCCTATCAACAACCAGCCAAACTAAAATAAACAAAACACAGCCAGCTGACGTTGAGGGTGGCAAGACGATCACGGTTAACTAAGGATATGAGGTTAGAGCACATGTCATGCATGCATATTGCATCTTGAGATTGTAGAAACTACAAAAGAAATGAAGACAATTTATGTTCTTGATCAACCATCTTGGGAGATCAAGGAAAATAATAGATTCAATTACTAGGAAAAAGCTAGTTTATATGTTCTCGTTCATGATGCAGAAGTCTTGACATGGTCTGTAGAAGTTGTGTCCTTGTCTGCACCTCTGGCCTTCGTTTTGGAAGTTTCCATGTGGAAGTTTCCCTGTGGCTACAAGCCTCACGTCCATAAAAATATGCTCCTTTTTGCTCTTGGTTCTCTCTCATAATTAAATTTTAATGCAAGAAACATATACTAAATACATTACCACAAGTACATGTTATCAAATTTGCATATATCAAATAATCTAATAACATAATGTCAGCCTCCTGATAATTTACCATACAATGTGGATCATGAATAAATTACTTCTTAATTTCCCTCATTCCATGATATTTGGTTACATATCCATGATCCACTTTTTTCACTAATTGAGTGCATTTCGCATGGCAGGTAACAATTTATCCATTTTTGTGTTTCAAGGTGTCAATCAAAAACTTTGTCCTCTTGAATTAATCTTGTACACTTATATCTCATCAGGTGCATTTCACTTGTCAAGTACCATGCTTGATTAGTGGAAGTCTTGGCATGAATGGCAAACATCAAGTTTGGATAGTCACATGGTACCTTACTCCTTACCGAGGAGGGCATAGGTCTAATTATCCTATTGACATCCTCCGAGATATTCTTGTTATTGTGAACCTCGTCTAACTAGAGCTGATCATGATGTGATGCACATAATTAGCTTGGTGGCTCATGAAAAAATCACTTACTTTCTGCACAATGGCCTAGCTTTGTAGGCTCATGCACCAAGGTAGGCAATCAAATTCTATTGAGATGCTTCAAGATCTTCTTATTATTGTGAACATCTAACCAAGAGCTGATCATGATATGATGCACATAACTAACCTAGATGCTCATGAAATAATTCACCTTCTGCATATATCTGGTTTTATAGGGTCATGCATCTAGGTAAGCAAGTGAAGCCTCATGTCTATCTTACCTGCGGTACTCAAATCTTGAATTAAATCAATTTTACCAAACAAAAAAAAATCAACCATAACATTTGCCTATTTTCAAGATGTTGTTTAATTGATCAACTTGCAGATGCCCAATTCCATTTACGTGATCAGAAAGTTATAGTCTATGGGCTAGTGATGGGCATGGTCTTAAAACAGCCTCAGAGGACGTTTGATATAGGGTGATCCACCCAAGATCAAAAGTGATGTGGGTGAAGATGATGAGATCACCGTGTTTAGTTGCATTATGATGATCCTATATAGCAATGATTTCAAATCATCCATACTCCTCAAATTACCATCCAATTCCGTGATAGAAAATTCGTTTTTGAGGATGCATATCCCATATTATTCTATTACGCTGATCTTATATTAAAATACATTAATCAAATATTTATTTTTCTGTTAAAAAAATATTTTTTTTTATTATGATATTCTTTCATCGTGTACGTGATATTCTTTATGTACGGCGGATGGATAGTTGGGACGTTGAGAAGGAAATACTTTTTTTTTCACTATGATGATTAAAAAAGAAATTATTAAATATTTTTAAAGTTTTTTTGTCCCAATTTCCAATCTCAACTCTTCAAATTCTCAACCTTTGACTCGGTGATTTCATTTTTTTCAATTCAGTCGTGATAATCTGAGATTTTTATTTTTTTTATTTTTTTATTTTTTATTTAGGATATGTTAAAAATATTTTTAATATTATACGATCGAAGGACTAAAATTTTTAATCACTGTGATCAATTAAATATAATGATTTCGGACCATCGGGATCAGATCACCTAAGATTTAGATCATCGTCCCAGGTGGGTCACCAAACGGCCCCTCAAAGGCTTCCATGCTGGCCGATTGATAAGCATCCCCGTTCTCAAAGGCTGCTCATGCCATCTCCGTGCTCTCCCTTCTCCTCCTACTCCATCGTGCGCTCCGCCGCTCGCCCGACTCGACTTACTTTCGGAAAAAACAAGAATCAAGGTTTTCTTTCCGCCTTTCCACTCTTTTATCCATGTTCCCCGGAAATTGCACGGAAGAAAAGAAATTTGAAATCTCTCTTACGTTATCCCAACTGTCCGAAACCAACTTGTCGATTTCTTGATTTCTTTCTTTAAAATAATCGCGATCAAATTTCGAGTTGGATTTGCAATTTTAGCAGTGTTTATTCCAATGCAAATAATTCCTAAAACTCCAATAATACAAGCTCGATTGCGATTGACTTGCGAATTTTGGGCGCATTGGCATTTGATTAGACAGCCAGATTCATTAGCATCATTGAGGAGAAAGGAGAAGCTCAGAAGCTGGAATTCTGATGCCTCCTCTGGTAATGTCTTTAAATTGATCTTGGAGTCGAATTGGATTTGATAATTTCTTGAGTTCCGTGGTGGACGCTGAAATTAATTAGCAAGAAAAGCCTGGACCCAAAAAATGCTTACCCTATTCTGTCCACCACTCCACAAATTTGCTTCCCCTGCTTCCAGATAAATTAGCGTCTTGTTCTTTCAACATGTAAATGGATAAATCAGTGTTCAGAAATTTTATCAATGAGGTGCTTTTCCATTTTGGAGCTGACTCTGCTTTCTAAATTTGTTTCTTCTTCTGGTATCATCAGATCAAGTGAGTGCTGCTCATGAATGCAAACAAAAACTGATACATTGGGACTTGTTTGTCAAGCTCTCTGTAGTAGATTTACTGGAATTCCTGACTTCTTGGAGGGCTATCCGAACCCTTCTTTGCCATTCTTTCTTGATGATGTTGATTTGGTCCTGAAACTCTTGTTGCCCAGGTGTTCCAGCATATTTAGGGGGGATTTGACTCCTAGGTGCGCCGGGTCAATGGAGAGGGTAGCATTATCATCATCTTTTGGGAGAAAGCAAGCAACGAACGGCATCTGCATCGTCTCCAGGTGCTGGCCCAATTTCTACTGTTCTCTAAATGGTTAATGACAAAGCACTTTTTTTGTTATCGATTCATTAATTTATGGCTTTATGAGTTCACATGCTTTGCGATAAGATGATGAGTGTGCTAAAACAAGACCTAACAGTACATTTTATCTATTGTAGCTTCTCAACCGAGCTGCTCGAGCTGCATTCTGAAGATCCCTCATTGCATATTCTTTTATCCCTGGGAATCCAGGTTTCACATCAATCATTTATTTCCCTCCAAATAGTTATATTCTCATTAGATTGTTAGTGTTCGATGGTAAATATTGCAACAATGTTTCAGTTTTCCTTCTTGTCGTTGGGCACGGAATGATCTATCATGAGACTTTGTGATCTGAATGCTCATCGCAGGTATTGTGTCATATTACAAAGACTTTGCTGAAGCATTATACGAACTGCTTGAAGGGCAGGCATCTATAACAGGCAAGGAAAATGGGCTTTGGCTACTTAAGGTTCTGTGTGATCTTGATGGTTTGCTAATTGTTTTCATCTAATGTCCCCTTCTTGATTCAGCAATCGGGCACATTTCCCATTCTAGAAAGGTATAATACAACTGTTAAAATTAATACAGCAACAATCCTAATATTTTGACAACAGTGTGTAGGAATTACTAGTGGGCCTTAATATTAGAATAATTGTGTGAATCATGAGTCTTCAACAACTCACATGGTGGTCAGATAGAACCTTAAATGTAACTGAATCCATTCTAAAGATACCATAACGTTATTGATATAGCCCTGAGATTTTCGATAATTAATTACTACATAGCTAGAAGGTAAGAGACATGAAGGATATCTGGTCTTTCGATAAAGTATTACTCAGGCCTGTTAACCCAATCGCCTGCAAATTTATTGGGTGCAAACTTTTCCACAGATAAAATTGACATGCGTAATTTATTTTCTGCTAGGATTGGGAGAATGGAAGGATGTTCTCATTGCAAGAACAAATCAATCATAAGGTTTGCTGATGTTTTATTTTTTCAGTAACAAAGATTCTTATTATCTTGCATCTTGGTCATGGAGCAAAGACTATTAAACTGGTAAAACCATTGTGTTTAGCATCCATATCCTTATATTATGGTATTGTGTAATTTTGTGATATCACTCCTAGTCAATAGCAGAATCCTAGCGGCACGGTCATTTTTATCCTGAGAAACTGGTGCTCGTAGTATAACTATAACTCCAAAGCTTCAGCATTTTCTGTTCCTTTGCAGGAAGTAACTAATTTGTCTAAGTTTTGCATTAGTAGCTCCATAAGTTACTTGAGTTAATAATTCCATGTCTTCTTATACTAGGAGCTATATGAAGCATAATTTCTTTCCTTTATTCTTCATGTGTAACTTCTTTCTTGTCTTTTCCCCTTCAAGTATTAGTTTTATTGTTTCTAATGCTAATATCCATCAATCTCACCTTCGCAGGTGGATTTTATCGAACAAGAGCTCCAGAATAGTGAACTTCCAATAGTACTGGTAGTATCTTCAACTGTAGTTAATGGTCAGATTTCTAATTTTATTTTCACTCTCAAAGAATGATGTTCAGTAATGTTGTTTCTATACTTTAAATATCTGCAATGGGAAAGCGGCATATTATTTTGTTATAATTTACAAATCGGGTTACACCTGAATACTTCTGCTTATTAAAAAATATAACGTGAAATGGATACATAACTATAAATGTATAATATTTGATATCTTGACAGATAAGTAATCTTATTGTGGTGCCAAAATTAGATTTTCTACTGATATATTACTATATAGCTCGTATTGATAGACTTTCTATTCCTGTTTACGTCAAGTTTACCGTAGATGGCTTGTATTCTTGCTGTGTTGCAGGTTGGACATTCTATTGGTTCATATATAAGCCTGGAAATATTCAAGAGGCTTCCACAGCAGGTGGCTTCTATCCTGTCTTTTTGACATTTTCTCTAAAACTCAAGATTAATTCAGTGCATATGTTCTTGGAGTTACAGGTGACATGTGTTATCGGACTTTATCCATTTTTGTCTTTAAACAGGAATTCTAGAAAGCAGTCCATGATTGGGATGATTGCAGGGTATTGTTTCACTGATTGCTCTCAGTCACTGTTATTTGTTGTAGGTTTTTACACAACATTTTTTCTAGTGCATTAACATAATGTTTTCTGTCTTTTATTGTAGTCAGTTTGTACTCCCATAGCTTTAAAACCTTAAATTTTCTGGTAGTTGAATCATCAGTAGGCAGCTGACAGTTTTTGATGTGTATCAACTTCTCTGGAATAAGAAGGGTTTAAGCGGAGGGGCTTGGAGCTTTATTGGGTTCCAAGTTTGTAAATTTTTATGTCCTTGTAATGCTTCTAACCTGCCTTCACTAACAAACTTCATGATTTTCAAATAAGTCTAAAATGTTCGTGGTGGTTTATCTGGTAGCTATAAGCATGGGTCTTCTTCTCCATGGTGCTTAAGTGTTCCATAATGTGCCCAGCTTGTTTTCTCTCAGCATAATCGAAGAGGAAAAGAAACTCTGTAGTTAACCTTTCTTTTGCATTTTTCTTGCATTATTTTCTCTCTGGTCTCTTATGTACAGGCCTGGGTATCTGCTTGCCCTGGAAATTCAATATATTCTTTACTTAGAGCTACTTCAAAAAGGATAGTGTTGTTGCTGGTGAAAGCTTCATGTAGTGGATTCTACAAATCTCTTGAAAATATAAAACTGTTTCATTTCTTTCATTGATTCTTTTTCCCCAAGAAAGGGAGTTAATTGATTTTTGAAGACTGATTTCTGAGGTAGTAGTATTTTCTGAAGCTCTCATAGTGGAGTTGGTATCACATCTGCATATTCAGAGGCAAAATAGGAGTTTTAGTTGCAGTCCTATGAGAGGTTTTATTGGTTGTTTTTGAGCATGAGCCACTTGATTAAGTTTTTCGTCTTCCTTGACCAACTTGTAAACAAAGGGGAACTGTTGGCAGATATACTGCACTACAGAGGAGATAATTACTTAAAACATTGAATCCTTGATGCTTAAAGTCTAAAATTAGTCAAATAGTGAAGAATAAATTTCAATGCTGAACTCTCTTATATGCAGTATTCTTTGTGCAATATTTTGTTTGTTTCTTGCTCTCTATGCTTGTTAGAGGACACGTATATTCCTGAATCATAGATTGCTGAAGTCAGATTCTATTTAAATAACAGCATTTTGCATCAAGTTCCATCATCATCAAGGTACAAGGATGCAAGATCACAGGTGTTTCAGTATATTCTGGTCAACCTTCTCTAGGAAGTGGAGGCAAATTCATGAGTACTTAGGTTACTTGACACTTAAGCAGCCAAAGATGATTCCTTAACCTGACTTCGAAATCTCCTTTTATATGCAACCAGTGTACCCTTGGCAGAATTTTCAGAATCATGTAAACAATGACTATATTAGCAGATGCATAGTTTATAATTTAGCTTCATGTATTGGAAAACCTCTTAATAGAATATTATAATGTGCTGACTACAAAGTTTAGCATTCTAAACTCTGCCTTGTCTTCTAAATTTCAGGTCCTCCATTCTAAGTGCTGCCATAAGTTCTTTTACAGGGTTTCTGGGGTCATTTCCAACGAGGGTTACAAATGCTGTTGTGAGAAGATCACTTGGGCAGTCATGGTCTGCTACAGCAGTTGATGTTACTTGCAGTCACGTTATACAGGTTATATTCTTTGTTCAGTAATTCCTTTTTTGTTGTTGTTGTTGTGGTGGGGAAGGGGTGTTAGAGCAAAGTACCATTTCAAATTTTGATAGCAGAAAAAAAATGTTACATCTAATCTGGTAAACAAAGTCTCGTTCTTTTACTTCGTTCATTTTCCCTCTTGAAGTGGACCTGGATTTGTTATAAGTTGTTTTTCTTAATTACTTTTTCCTTCTTCTTTTTTTGAACTGGGTTGTTCTAAATTATCCTTCTTTATCCTTTTGAAGCCTACTTATATTTCCATTGGAATCATAAATGTCAGATATTTGTTATACTATCGATATACTTACTAGGGAAGAAGTTTGGGTAATTAATTCAATTAAGTAATTCCAGAACCAAGAGATGTATGAGTAATGTATGAAGAAACATCTCGAGAAGCTTATGGGAAATCATGAGAAACACAGGGTTAGAAGGTGTGCATGTGCTAAAAACTGAGAAACAATTGATCAATGTTCTCTAAATTGCTCTTGTATTCTCTTAAAGAAGTCACATCTTTCCTGAATCATGGGCATCTTTTGTCACTTATGTCTCTTCCTTTCTTTTTGCATGTGCACCAACGTGGCAAGCAGTGTAGGTTAATAATTATTTTCAGTTCCCTATAAGATTTTATTAGTACATGAACTACATTTTGATTCTAATGGAGAAGTTGTTTTCCCATTGGATTAGATGTTTGAACGAGCAATATTTTACCTTGAATAAAGCTTGTAATCACAGTTTGGCATCTCGGTAGTGGACCTCATAAGTAAATGCTTGTATATTGTTGGTGTGCCCAGTACATAGATCGGTTCGGCATTATACCGAAACTCAGTATGATCCTGTATGAAGTCTTAGTTTGATACTGGTATGGTATAGTATGCTTGGCATAGGATGGTACGGCGAACCTTACCTGTCATTCTAAATCGTTTCTCTCTTGCAGAAAACTTTTATGATCTGGATTTATTCCATGTAAAGACTGGCATTATTTTATTTCCTTCCCAATTGGAATGGGCTTCAAGGATTCAATTCTGTGAGCACATTAAGGCTTGTGTTATACTTAGGTGATGTGATAGTCTATAAACTATTTGTACTCCCATAATGCAACCTTGTCTCCAAAAATAAGTCCTTGACACTAAGCATGCTGACTTGCATGAATCTTTGCATTCTATGCAGCATCCTTTGCACTATGTTGTAACAGTAGGAATTCAAAATAAAGATTCTGACTTCTTTATAAACTATGCAGTACCATACAATGCGCAATGTCCTCTTCATGGCTATGACAGAGTTCAAAAAGGTAATACAACAAGCTCAAAGGACTAATTTATGTATTCTGAGTTCTGACTAATGTATAGATGTTTCATTGTAGGTTCATTTGTACTTTAAAATTAAACCAAGATAGATGTCTCTTTAACAAAAGATGATCTTTGTGTGCTTCTTAGGGGAGGCCCTTCTGTCCACTTTCTCTTTTGTCATCACATAAAATTTATAAGTGCTTCTTTAGTATGAATTTTCATCACTCACAATTGACATATGATATGTCACGTGCAAGGGAGAGCTGCTAGCTTACTGGCCCAAAGATTATGGTTGCATGAAAGTAGGTGGAGGTGATCCACTTCAATGCATTTTTTCGTGCGCAAGTAACTCATGCTGCTCTATTACAAACTTGCTACTTCCATGAGGTGACCCTAAAAATCTATGAGATCATTGAAGAAGTCACATATGACAATGTTTATATCTTTGTAGCGAATTTGACCATAGTTGTTTGGAATTGATTAGGATTACCCTTGGTTGACATTGAATATGCTTGATTAGGTATCATGCAAATCCCTAGTGCTAGAGCTTGCTTGCTTTGAACTCACTTCCAGCACTTACATAGTTCGATGAAACCAAGGTTCAAAACATGGTTTCTGTCAGGTCTGTTGAGTTTCACTTTTGCTAATGTCAGTGGTCTCAGCAATTTCTGCTCAATTTTTGAAGTCCTGGTCAAAAAAACTGAAAAAATGAAAAAAATGAGAAAATAAACAAGGCAAGGAAGCATATGTTACATAACTTTAGGGCATTTGTATGAGTTATATATTTTGAATTTATGGTTTTAGTGTCAGGCTGAAAGCCTGAATATATGAAAAATTAAAATACTTTAGAAACAATTGAAAATTTAATGTTAAAGAACTATATTTACATTCAATTGTTTTATAACAACCTAACCGTTAAATGGCTAACAATGTAAATATTCATATAAGTTAATATTTTGATTACCATTATATCAAATATCAATATATATTTTATAACTAAAAGTATGTAAGTTCCTATAGAGTTTAAGCTCAGATCTTCCTTAGAGCTTAAATCTTACAAAACTATTTTATGGGTTCTATCAACTGCATAGAACCCTTCTTTGTTTGCTCATTAAATATCTTAAAGGCCAAAGAAGCCTTTTGTACATGGGAAAGGCTGCATTTCTCTTATTTTCTGCAAACCATACACTCAATTATCCTTTTCATTTTACTCAAAACGGGGAAAGTGATCGAGAAATCGGTGCTAATTGGCAAAGTATACATAAAGAATAAAAAATGCAATAAAATGTCACTTTGTCCTGTTTAATGAGCAAGTGTGGCATCCATGTTCGATTTTGGTTAGTTTCACCTGAAACTGACTGAAACAGAGTCTGGGGTTAACTTCAGTTTGGTTCCAGCCAAAACCAATCTATTTTACTCAGATCTTCTAAGCTTAGGTAAAAGACTAAACAAATCCTAGAAGATGTTGTGGCTTAAAAATTGCTAATTGAATCATAGAAAGCAAGCTTGGGAAACCTCATGAATAAAGCGATATCATTAAACTCTTGGACATTTTTTACCTCTGTTTCTATTTGTCCATTGTGTCATATGAATTTAGTTAGTGAAGAGTTTGACTTTTCCATCTCATTTCTCCTTGTTTTTCAGATTTCTTTTACTGAAGAGTTTGACTTTTCCATGCTTGCTTTGTCAACTCAAGAAATCTCTTATTTCTGGTTTATTTGTAGAACACTAGGCATCAGCTCCAGGGTCAAGTATATTTATTATGTAACTATATCCTTCTTATAGAATATTATCTATTTGTTGCAAAGATTCCTGATGTATTGTTTTGTCATGCTAACTACATTCTTCAACTTTTAGCTTGCAGAAGAGCCAGACTGGGAATTCATGAAAAGAAACAAAACCAAATTGCACTTTTGTTTGGCATTGATGACCACTGGGGTCCATTATCACTCTTTGAAGAGGTGAATATTGTATGCATTTTGTTTACCAGATAGAATCATGAACATGAAAAGTTGGAATTCTTTTACCAGATAGAATCATGAACATGAAAAGTTGGAATTCTGGGTATTACCTGCTAGATTTAATTATTCAACAGTGCAGTGTAAATTTCTGCTTTGTATTGGCATGCTCAAAATTAGCTGGTTCAACTAAAGTAATATGAGTAAATTTATATCCTCACAACATCTCTCTTCCATTATTAAATACCTATGTGCGTTGATATAATGCAATTTCTTCCACTAGGATGATCTAATTTTTACAATTGATGTAATTGCATTTAGTACAGCCAACAGTTAACTCTGTATTGTCTGGCAGAATGGACTGACTTGTATATCCATTGCGCTTAACATTGGCTGAATTAATCACTGTTAGGGGTTGAAATCTGGACTTGATCTTGTGGCCTGGCTCGACCATACTGGTTGTCTTTTTAACTAGAACTCAGAAATTAAAATTAATCAAATATGTCAAAGTAGATAAAATAGAATGCAACAGAAGCAGTGAGATTACTGTTCTATTCTTTCCACTTGAGATAAAATATCATAAATATCCAAAGGAGTGAAACAAAGTGCATATGGGTACTGTCATTGGCTGCTAACATGCTAATGACTGGTAATCTGCCTTCCTTACACGAATTACCCTTTCCAAAGACAACCTTCTATGTGCTTGTATATAGAATGTGGTCCAAGTTCAAACACTAGATATCATGCCTCTGACCTCCTGAGAGCAAAGGGTGGAGATCATGAAATTGAGATTAACTTATTGTTTCTCCTTAAGAGTTTTTTTGGGCAGGGCTTAAGATTCTCCTTAAGGGTTTACTGTAGTATCCCGGATGCTGGTTATTCAAACAATTAAACATACATGGATGGTGGATTGCAGGTTTCAAGGCAGGTGCCAGGTATTGCTTTGTCAATCGAAAGAGAGGGCCACACACATTCCTATTGCTGCACCAAGGCTGGATCAGCATGGGTTGCCCGCCATGTAGCAGACTTGATCAAAAATCAAATTTCAAATTAAAATGAGGCAGGTTAGGTTCTTTTCCTTATAATTCTTTAAGTTTGACTTCATTTTCGGCTACCGCAACTAGCTTCATGATAGTAAGTGTAGCATTACTTTGCTGCACAATGCTGCAATGCTACTCTCTCCTCCCTCTAATATTTTGGTGAGGCAGTTCTGTTGGGAAATATGTCCCAAAAATCAATCATCAGTCTGTTGACGGTTGAGCAACTTTGTATTATAATTGATTGTTAATAAATAAAATATTTT
>KE504634.1:2863313-2874194 GCA_000441515.1 Elaeis oleifera | reverse complement strand
AATTTAATTTAACACATTTATTTATTTAAAAAAAAATTAATGGGGTCTCAAAAGACCAGGTATGTCCGATGAGGAGAGAGCTAGCGAAAACAGAAAATATTTTTATTAGGTTGGAAAGTGATACATGATCAACTTTAAGATTAGTATTGGCAATGTTTTCACCTATATCATGTTGAGGAACAAGAATCTCAAAGTCCTTCTTGCATTACATCCTGGCCAGTGGATCCAAATACTTGTCGCACATCATGATGGGCATATATTGCACTCTTCAAAAATGGAAATGCTTGATTGGTCACTTTAATTAATTTAGATCTTATCATCAAGCATTAAATAAAAAATTCATTCTTTGCATATGCTTAGTATACAATTAATACTTAGGTCGTACCATGTTCTGCAACTCGCTTGTTTCATACTTCGATGTCATAAATTAGACTTTTGCTAGCAGTATTTACTAATTAACAACGTTTCCTTGCTGGCCTATAAAGTTCCTCAAATTAGCTTGCCATGGTGCTACTATATTATTTACCATTAAAATTCGGACCCTCAAGAGACCGGCGGTACATCCATTTACACATCAAGGCGTTGCACACGTCAGAACTTTATTGCGTAAAAAACCCTAACTGCTAATGTCACCCCTTGTCATAAATGGCCATTTTACTCCTTGTTCAATATCCAAGGCATTTATGTTCACCTTACCCTGCCTATAAATTGGCTTTAAAGAAATTATTAAAGTTCCCGCACTTGCCTGGAGTTAGTTAAATTAGCCACATATTCTAACAAGAGGATTAGCACGAGGAGGTTAGGAAGAAATTATATATATCCTACATCGGTTAGGAACAATCCAAGATGAAGTGATGGGATAACAATCCAAGATAGAGTCATATGATGATGAATGGAGTCTAAAGAACAAAAAATTTGAGCAAACCATTAGTTTCTTGGAACCCTTGTATACTATCTCAATTCGCATGCACATCCTCGTACGGACGTTGCAGTTAAGGCTTGCTTCTCCAAGCAGAAAGCCACCACCGACGTTCCCATGCAAGTTACGTGATTGCTTTGTTTTGCTTGCGTGTGACGCAATGCGCTAGCAAGAAGAATTAACTACAGAAGGGAAATGTGGACAACCAATCCAGTAGAAGTAGAAAGATTCTCTCAAACTCCTTTAGAAGATTGCCTTGCTCCACTTCCTGACAGCATATGTATCTTTTTGATTTATGCCTCAAATCAATTGCAGGCATTCTACGCAAGGCTAGACAAGGGCTTATTATACTTAGACACCATCAAAATCTCATATCCATGACATTGAAGCTTGGTCTTGCTAAGAAATCATCCAATCCATTAATAGCCCTTCGTTGGCCCAAACAGGAGAACAACTGACTTGGTTTTATGAGGTGGAGCAGTCCACTATAAAGACCCACCCCTACGTGCAGGGCAGCGGGTATGCTATTGAGCCGTCTCAATCTCGGGAGACACACCGCCTGGCCGGTGCAAGTTTAATGCAGAAGTACTCGGGGAGTTGGACGCCAATTCTCGGGGCTTTTGAGGACTTGGGGAACCTTTATGGTCCACCTCCTCCCCAACAAGGACCTCGTGAGCCTAAGTTTTTCACCTCCTGGATCCTGGCCACCTTACGTGTCGACATTGAAACAAACTGATAGAATGTAGTAAAATTAATTAAAAATGTGGCTTATTATACTCATATTAGACATTAGATATATTAAACATACTAGATTGAGCAGACCTAGCAGGCTTTCAATATATATGCAGGATGCAATCCTATAACATCACTGCCTTTCCATATTTTTTTCACTGTTTAGTGTCAGTCCGATGCTTGTATTACATAAGTTGATGGTTAGTTGTATAACTATAAAGCAGGTCATGTCAAGATATTCAGAGAGCTAACTAAAATAATTTTATGACGTATTTTCAAGAAAAATTGGAAGCATCGTCAATCATTCATAGAACTGAATTAAATAATTCAGTGCGACCATTACCAATGATGTCTCATCAGATTGTTTCGTCCATCAGATCAGGTCACGTAAGAGAATTATTAGGATCGATGCACATCTAAACCACCATACCACTGTAGAAATGATATAGATACTCGTGGAAAGGAGAAAGAAACTAGCAATCAGTGAGAGGTTACTACTTAAGACATAAATTCACTAATTTTTTTTTAAAAAAAAGAATGCAGCCAGATTCACATTATCGGGAATTTCTTATCCATAATCTTAATTAAATTCTCGTGGAGTACTTTATTGTTCTAGAAATCCAACGCATTAGGATACCAAAAATGTCAGACCTTGCAAACAACAATTCTCTTTAATCAATAATATGGCTCTCACTCACAACCGCATTTGAGTTCCCAAGTTATCGAGAAGAGCGGATAGGAAATAAAACCTAGGGTTTCGTGGGCAAGAAGCAATTATGACACTCTTAAAGCAATCTGATGGCCACCTTGGTCACAACACCAACGTCCCTCGCATAAATTTACTCCAAGAGAAGGACACGGCAAAGATTCAAGAATACATAAGCCTTCTACAAACAATCAATTCCATGCATAAACCTTTGCAACCCAGACAAGGTTGAAGCTTTTATACAAAGACGTTTAGAAGCTTCGCCTCAAACCCAGCAAACATAAGAATCTTGCACGGGCACCAAAAGAGTTTGGGTTGACCCACTTAATTGATCCTTTATTAGTGAATATGTGTTAGGTGAATGCAGGAGGCATAGAAAAGTGTTCCCATGTGCTAGAGCTTTGTCAAGTTGCGTATGTTGGTAACTCGGTTCAACTAACCCATCATTAGATGTCTGGTGACTCATTCATCTTTGAGGAATTTTAGCCCCTTGTTTAAGCCCATAGTTATATTATTTAATTATGTTGAGTATGGTATCCTGTACAACAATAGCTTTGACATTTCTTGTTGGAGGTTTCTCAATGGGGACAAGAACATGGGAGAGTATTTTGCTTAGAAGAGAGGCCAGCTCAGGCCGATTGACATGAGGCTTTTCTACCCCCTTTAAGCTACTAGAATGGAGATATTCTCCAGATTTCTTTGTGGTCTTAAGTGGAGCTACTAATCTAGCAATGAGGTTATAGAAATGAGATAAGCATAGGCTTAATCCCACAATTGGCATCTGTCTCCTTTTAGACATTTTAAGTTTGATCATCAAAAAGTGCAAAAACATCTTAAAGTTGTGCAGTTGCAAGCTAGCATTGGCTTCATGACAACATGCAAGATATGGAAAATAAGGTGGTAACTATGTCATTTTCTAGCAATAGTTTGAAGATGTGCTGACCATTAATGATGTAGTAGTTTAAGATGCGCTAAAACCATTAATGATGGTGTAACTATATGGCAAGATATATAATAAAGTAGGTTGTTGTGCTTGCAAGTTGAGACTTAGGCTAATTAGCTAATTATGTGATGGTAGATTAAAATGTGGTAGGTGCCAATCAATTGGCTAATTATGTGGTGGCAGACTAAAATGTGCTAGGCTTTGACATGGCCAAGTGGCCAACTGTAACGAGGTCACATCAGCAATTAATTTTAGCATTGAGCCTACATCCTATTTAGCCTAGTTAGATTCTAGAAGCTATTCATGTACTATTTTGAATTACGAATCACTTTGGGGAATTTTTTGGGTAGCTCAATAATGGATGATGCCTAGAGGTTGAAGAAATTGTTCCTCTCGTAACAAATTGATGACATGGATGGAACAAACAACTAGCTTGAATTCATGGAAAGCATCACGCTACGAAGCTTTGCAAATTGTTGTCACGAATCGCTGAACTGAAAAAAAGAAAAAAAGACGCAGTTTATTAATAGTAACACTTTGTCTTGTGGTTATAGAATTTTCTGGGGGGCAATTAATGACATGATTAGCCACAACTGTTGTGACGTTTGGGCCTCAACCTTTTGGAAAGGGACGTTGTTGCCACCTCAAAAAGAATAAAAAGTTAGACAATGATGGCTTGTTATAATGAAAAATAGCCGTAAATTTCATTTTGACCACCTTTAATCCGGTTGATAACATCATTTTCCAGGCTTTTCCAAAGAACTAATCATATCATTCCAATGTCTACCAAAATAAAAATCATATACTTCCGGCCGACTGGGACTATGTTATTCAAAGTTTATCAACATTGATCATATTCACACTTTTCCTATGAAAGAAGATAAAACCCACCTTACTTTGCGGTTTCACTACTCCCAGTTAGATGGATAGATAGATAGATGGAGAGAGAAGGGATAAGCTTAGAACTCTAACCATGCATGTAGGTTTAATATCACATAGGCCTACAAGTATACATTGAGATGATATATTATGGCTAACCAAAAAGAAAAGAAAGAAATTAAGATCCATGTCTTCCTTTGGATCAAGAGAACTCAGCATGAACCACTTCCCTCCTCTTCCACCTCCTCAATCTCAAAAGACATAGAAGATGATGAAGAACAGGGAGGAGGAGAAGCAAGGCCTAGAAGCAAATCCACAAAGGCACCTACTATAAACTCATGAGTCTTCTTGACATTGACCCTTAGATACCATAGCAAGAGCTCCTTAAGGCACTCCCAGTCCGTAAGCCCATGAGCCACCACCATCTCCTCCATGGACACCCGGAAGTCGTGGTACGGGTCCTCCGACTCCATTGCCAGCACGATGCTCTTCTTGAATGGGACCGCACCGGCCTTGGCCTCCTCCAGTATCGAGCTGGTGTCCCCTGGCTCGAAGAAGAGCCGGTCCGACCGGAGACCTCGTATGACAGTCTCCAATGAGTCACCCCCCGAGTCCTCCGAGACCGTCGACAAGCTCTCCGAGTACTCCTCCGACGAGTGGGTGAAGCAGGATTCGGTCGAGCACACGTAGGCCGAGTTCACGGTCTTGTAGATGTCGTCGCCATCCGCCGCTCGGAAGGACAGAGTCTTTGGATGCTTACAAGAAGGCCAAGGCCATGAATAAGAAGGAGAAAGAGAAGAAGAGAAATAAGAAGACGACCTTGATGTGTCTCTAGGTTTGAAGAAGAGAGAGGTGAGGCCCAGCTTTCTTCCCATTTGGCTTCTCTTGCTGGTAATCTTGGAAGCTGGGATAGAGAGGAGGTTGGTTTAAATTCTACTGGGGTTGTGTGGCTTTTGGTGTGGCATTGATGGGGAGTGGGATTAGGTTAGAGTTGCTGGGGTCCCTTTTTTTTTTTGAAGGTGTGAGGATGGGGAAGGGAACATGAGAGGAAAGGGAAGGTGGTGGGTCACTCATTTGGGCATTAACTATTGGGTGGGAGACTTCAATGTTATTCAATACACATTGAATGGTGCTGGCCAGTGGGAAGGAGCTTAAAGCAACCCATATTCTTATTTCCTTCAATTATTTATTTTGTTTATTAGTCCATGACTCCATGGGTCTTGTAACCTGTGAGAGCCTGTATTGATGCTACTTCGGTTATCCATTGTGTTCATGCTCTACACCTCTTCGTTTTGAACTTTTCATGTAAGTATTTCACTCGTATACCTCCTCCTTTTGGAGTACTCATTTCTATAGATTTTTGCCATCTCTTTCTAATTTTCATGACCTTGGATGCATCTTAATTTGTAATTGAGCATGTTTTCCTCTCTATGCTATCTTGGCAGTGAATTGTCAACCACATCTAACATTTAATACGATGATTGAACTCTTGATTGGGAAAATGTATGAAATAATATGTAGTATCTTCTACTAGTATAAGTAATTTTTTTTTTTTTTTTTAGGAAAAGGAATAAACTTTATGAAACCAGATTGCCAAGATTTAAAGCAGATACAAGCGGTCTATGACGGGAATAAGATTGAGGTATTAATTGAGGGCTGTTGGCGACGTCATTTCCCATGCATTTACGTAAGGGGGATTGAATCATGAGAGAGGATTTATTGCTTCACCTTTTAGACTAGCTCTTCCTTCTTTCAGAAAAAAGAAAAAGAGAATGACTCAATCTGTGGATATGGTCTAGCAGTACTAGAGCTCATGCAGATGTCACATCCTACTTTTCATGATGTTCAACCAAAATTCAGGCTGCCCTCTAAAGAGAAAATATCTCCAAAAAAAAAAAAAAAAAAAGGAGTACCGTAACCCATGAAAGAATAGTGAGCACACCATGTGAAAACATCACCAAACTTACTCATGCATGGCTGATGTTTTCACCGATCAAGCACAGGAGATGGTACAAAATGAGAAAGGCCTAGCATGGCTAACCATTTTGATGCTTTATAGTCAAAAAGGCTGTGGCTACGCTCGTGACTATTTGAACATCATTTAAATGTCTGCGGTCATTTGATTGCTGAGACTCAAAAATTAAGTTTGTCTTATAAGGCATAACAATCTCAAGCGTAAGTCACCAAGCTTGGTGTCAGACAGGCGTCTTAAATATTGTTGAGATTGAGTTCCTAATAATGCCACCTATATATCCCAAAAATAATGAAATAAAATAAAACAACAAAAAAGATAACCTACTGTATATTTTGCTGCCAATGCCTCTACTCTTGCTGTTATTTTCATCCATTGGTAGCATCCAATTAATTCTCTCTAGGGTTCTCTTGTTCCTTCAAATTAACAGAAGTTTTAATTATGCATATGCATGTATATATATATATATATACATACATACACATATACATATAACACACAAATACATATATACTTGCACACGCACACACATACAAATACATAACATTAGCTCCAAAGCAGAATATATATAGCAGGTACATGCTAGAACAGCTAAATTGGTACGGCATCATGGTAGTTATTTTATTTATCTCCAGCTGCTATGCTGAATGTCTTAAGAAGATTATATGACTCTAATCGTAGCTACCAAAAAAAAAAAAAAATGATGGGAAGAAACCAAATGATTTGAACTTGTCTCCACAGTATGCATGTCTAATGGACGATTTCATCTTATTGTATAACCTGAAGGCATCTTTTATGTATATATTGGCACATGGTCTACTGACAACTCGAGGTGATCATGAGTCCTGAAAACATTAAAAATGGCGTGTTTCAGTCTGTAGCATAATTAGGAAGTATCGAGATGTTTTCAAATTGTTTCGATTATATAAACAAAGAGTGAGATGCTTAACTCCACACTTTCTCCCTTCATCCTCTCCCAAGAAATAAAAGTTACCACAGAATACACTTAAATTTTGCGCTTCTAAGATTACTTTCAACAGTATTCTGGCATATATTTCATAAATTCATATAATTTTCGCATAAACAAAAATTTGGGAGCTATATGTTAGTTAGTTGACAACAAGCTAGTGAAGACTGAAGTTAGTATATATATATTGTGGCACACTCCTCAGGGAACAACTCTAATTACTTGCTGTTTGCTAACCATTTTACTTTGTTTAAAAGGAGTTTGGAACAAATAATTCAAAGCGTCTCCCTGAATATAATATGTCTTTCATATATATGGCAGTTGTTACATGTTTGATTTTGTCGACATAGAAGTGAACAGTATAGACTTCAGATGGCGAACGTGTAGCTCAAATACTTCAATTAATCACATGCAAAGTTGACCATTGTGTTTTAATATAGCCCTTAATTTGTGGATACCTATCTCTCCTTCATCTTTTCAACTTGCGCAAGTCATCTGTGTACCCTCACTTTTTGTTTAATATGCACAAGATAAGCTCTTGTTACTTAGAAATCAATCACCAACAGCTACAAGAGAAGAAGATCATGTTAGTAACCCCATTCTGACATGAAACTATATGGACTGAACTCATGAATTGGCTTCGAGAGCTCCAAATATATTTTTGACCCGGTTGATGTGGATGTGCTTTAAACCAGACCAGGATTTTGTACACTTGGGTAGATGCTGGTGAGCTGATTATATATAAGCTCCCTCAATTAATTCAGCCTTGAAGTAAACTAGCATGATCCTTTTCTGCACATATGATTGGTTTGGACCAGTTTGGATCATGCCAGACAAGAACCAAGACAGACACATGTTGTCTCTTGTATTTGTCACATGTAATTAGTTTATTTCAGTGTTCTTAGATTTGTAGATTTAGACTGTTATCATCAAATTCAATAGAGGCAGTACTGGCCCATTATTTGGCACTCCATTTTCCCGGGGGGTGTTTTCCGGGCAGGACTGGTTATGTCAGGCTTGTGCGGGTTAGATCAAGAGCAATTCTGGCACGATTCAAGATCAGGGCCGGTCTAGATATTTTTTAGATTTGGAGCCTGTTAAGATTTGACGCCTCGAGATTCAGCTCATATTGAGCCCACAGTGAGGTTCGCGGCGAAAAACGGAGTCTAACGAGATCAAGATCATCCGAAACGGAGCTCGGATAGAGGAGATACGAATTTTTGAAGTCGGCACGAGATCCGAAGCAGCGGAGGATGCCGGCGGCAGCGGCGAGGCCGCAGGCGGTGGCGCGCGGGACGCGCGACCGGACGCGTGGCCCAGGCGGGCATGCGGCCCAACCCGTGCACAAGCCCACGCACGGGTGCGGCCTAGGCCCGCACGCATGGGCCGGCCCAGGCCCAGGCATCCTGCCTGGGCCCTTCACCCTGATCCACCGTGGACCGGGAGGTCCACGATTGGACCTGTGGACCGCGTGGGCATTTTCCACGCATTTCATGCGGTTCACGATATTATTTCATGGACTGGTCACGATCGGACAGCCCAGAAAGTTTTCGATGATGATTCGACGGTTCAGGGGCTTGATTTGGCTTGTTTAGGAGACCTAAACCTAATCTAATTAGGTTTAATCCTTGATTAAGGCCTTTAAAAGGCCTGTGCCTCAACAGAGAAGGAGATGGTTCGGATTTTTGCGCCGTACGGAGCCGTACGGAACCCGAGAGAAGAGAGAGGCAGAAGCGCTGAGAGAGAAGGAGCAGGAGGCTCCTGAACAGCGATCGCCGGGCACTTCAGGGGTTCAGGGGGATCTTCCAAGAGAGAGAGCTTTTGTGAGAGGAACTTCAGGTAAGAGAGAAATTGGATGTACGAGGGTTGAAGGTGAGATCTCCTCTTGTAAAATTCTTTTTCATAATGAAGTTTGCATGCCCCGTGGAGGCGAGCCCTTTTATGGCTGATCTACGTATTTTGATTATTTTATTTTGTTTCTTCTTTCTTCCTGCTGCATTGCGTGGTACTGAAAAGGTCTTGAAACGTGGTGTCCAGGCCAGACATCCACCCAACAAATGGTATCAGAGCCAGGTTGTACAAGGATGCAGATTGCAGCGGTGGTGAGCAAGACTGAAGATGGAGAAACAGGAATAATCAAGATGGAGATCAACAAGTTCGATGGTAAGAGCAATTTCTCCTTGTGACAGACAAGGGTGAAGGATGTGCTCATCCAACAGAGATTGATCGATGCTCTCTTGTGCGATGAGAAGCCGACCACTATGGAGGTGCGAGATTGGAAACGGCTACAGATGCAGGCAGTGAGTACCATCCGCATGTACCTAGCAGATGAGGTGGTGATCCATGTATTGAGCGAGACTTCCCGATGGTGCTGTGGTCGAAGCTCGAGGAGTTGTACATGGTAAAGTCTCTCACCAACACTCTTTCCTCTGGAGGTAGTTCTACCAACTGCGGATGACTGAGGGACAGAGCGTGCAAGAGCATCTGAGCCACTTCCAGAAGATCCTCACCGACCTCCTCAGCGTTGGCGAGAACGTTGAGGAGAAGACCAGGGTGCTGGTTTGCTGGCGTCGCTTCCCCCTTCGTACGAGTCCTTGGTGACTGCTCTTCTAGTGGGAAGAGCACTATCAAGATGGACGAGGTCACCACGGCGATACTCCAGAACGAGGTTCTCAGGAGGGAGAATCCAGCTTCGAGCTCAGGTGGCAGTAGCTCAGCTTTGGTGGCTTTTGGAGGAGCAGGAGGCAGTAGACGGAGAGACAGGAGTTCACAACGAGGGCGGTCTAAGTCCATGAGGGATTTGAGCAAAATTAGGTGTTACCGGTGTGAGGAGTTGGGGCATCTAGTCAGAGATTGCCCTCAACTTAAAAATCGGACAGTGGCTGCTGTAGCGACGGCCGGCAGCGATTCAAATGGAGATATCCTGGAGATATCTAACGAGGTATCTACTTCTTCCCAGCAGTGGATATTAAATTCTACATGTCCCAATCATGTATGTTGCAGAGAGGAGCAGTTTGACTCCCTAGAGAACAGTAAGGGCACTGTATATCTGTCGGTGAATCGAGCTGTGCGATCAGAGGTATTGGGACGGTCAGCTGGAGAACACATGACGGTGCAGTGAGGAGATTGGGGAGGTCCGATACATATCCGATTTCAGACGAAATCTTATCTCACTTAGCAGATTGGATTCGAGAGGCTACAGGACGGTAGCTGGTGGAGGAATCCTGAGGGTGCTACGCTACGATAGGATTATGCTGAAGGGGAAGAAGGGGAGCAGAGGACATTATTACCTAGCAGGGAGCCCAGTGCGAGGTGGAGCTTTGGGAGTCTGGTGGAGCCCAGAGCGAGGTGGAGCTCCAGGAGGCGGATCGGGCACGAGATAGGAGACTCAGGAGGACGAGAGGCGACGTCGCAAGGTGAGATTCCTATTGCTGCAGGATGATATCCCGAGTAGGTCTCAGGTCAGAAGGAGCACAGCATACGACGGAGATAGGATCGAGCAGCCTGGCTCAACTCCCATGTTGCCCATCCATGATCAGTAGACGATTGCCCTAGGGGATGGGGGCGAGGAGATCCAGAAGTTCTCGGAGTTTGGAGGAAGCCGAATATCGAGTCGAGGTGGAGATTGTTAGGATTTGACGTCTCAAGATTCAGCCCATATTGAGCCCACAACGAGGTTCGCGGCGAAAAACGAAGTCCAACGAGATCAAGATCACCCGAAACGGAGCTCGGATGGAGGAGATACGAGCTTTTGAAGTCGGCA
>KE504634.1:2833193-2856080 GCA_000441515.1 Elaeis oleifera | reverse complement strand
ATATATATATATATATATATTGCATGATATAGTCTTGTATGGCATTCTATAAACATATAATGTAACATAATTAATATTATTATAATTATTATAATATATTATATTTTTTCAATTTGATTATCAAATAAATATTAAATATCATAGCACTCTTTATCCAATCATAAATAATTTTTATTAAAAACTTAAACTTTGTCATCTTAAACTCAGAAGATAAAAAAATATCAAAAAGCATAAGAATATTTGTGCCTGTAGTGATCTCAAGGTGGACATGCATAAGAATCGGGATAGCCTCCTGTGCCAAGGCTTCAATAGAAACCTCCGATAGCCACAAGGACTCCATTGTACATGACTGAAGGGCCTTCCATCCTATCTTTGTTATCCCATGGAGTCCAAGTCAACATGGTGTATTATATCACGTGGACAGTGGGTGCATTATATTAAATTATGTGGGGCCTGCTTTTTGACTGGCTATCAGCAGCCCATGCAAACTAATAGCGTACGGTGGAGTAGTCTATTGAGAGAGCAATTTAAGGGAAATATTAAATTTAAAAGGCATATTTCAATCAATAAATATTTATTCCTTTCTCACAAAAAAGCACCACTGAGCTGGGATATCCCGGGGCATGACCAATCCGTGTCGAGATGAACGGTGGTATATCATATTCCTACGCTAAAAGATGTAATTTAATATCTCAGAAGACCTCCAGTCCATAGACGACGCCCGCGTGCTTCTCCGCGCCATCCTGTCCGAAGTATATCTCCCTCATCCTCCGAAACGCCTCCCACGTGAGCAGGCTATCCGTACCCGCGTGATGGCAACTCCCCGCCGTCCGATCAACCTTCAAGATGCTCGCCACCCGATCCAGCCCTCCGTACAAGCTATCGCAGTACTTCATCATGTACTTGATGTCGAACACCGGTCCCCGAAGAAACCCTAAACAGCCGGAGAAAATCCTCCAATCTCGCCGGCAGATCGGAGCGGGTCAGGGTTTTGATCAGGTAGCCAAAGTCGTAGGCGCTGTGGAAGGTCACCCAGGTCACCGCTCCGGCCCGGACGAGACCCGACGAGACGAAGAGCTCGGCGAAGCGGCGGAATCGATCCCCCGGGCGCGGATCTCGTCGAAGTCGATGCCGTGGGAGCGGAGGAGCTCGATGGACTCCGGGGCGTGGAGGTCGCGGCGCAGGTCGAAATCGCGGAAATTGAACTCCCAGACGAGGCAGGCGGCGCCGGCGGCGGAGTCGGAGAGGGTGAGGCCGAGCTGGATGAGATGGAGGGCGTCGACGTTGGCCTTGAGGAGGGCGTAACGTTCGCCGGGGAGAGGAGGAACGGGTGCTTCGCCGATCGGTGGACCATGCCGGGGAACTCCGTGTCGAGGGCGGCGTACGGGTACCGCCGAACGGCCGACCGGATCAGGGCGAACTCGCTGTCGAGATTGTCGGCCCACACGGACCGGATCTGAACCGGCGGTTTCGAACCCATCGCCGCCGCGGCCACCGGCGGTCGGGACCGCTGTCGTCGTCGTCGGCGTCCTCCCATGGCTTCGTCGCCCCTTAATTTTCTGATGGTTGGTTACCCTTTGGAAGGAGGAGGGCGTATTGTGGGGTTTGGGTGTTATATAGATGGAGGGCAGCGGCCGCCTTTGGCCTTTCCCGAAAAATCATGCGGCTCCCGTGATCGCTCAGCGGCATTCGGATTCGTGCGGACTTCGAGTCCTGGGAGGGAGGGAGAGAACGCGGGCGGAGGAATAAGTTTGGAATCTCGGCTACGATGGAATCTATAACTGGGATTAATATACGGACACCTGTCACGGTTTTGGCGGTCTAACGGATATTTGTTTTGGGGCTCGTGGTGATATTACCGTTAAGTGAAGGCCGTTATTGGCGGCCGTCAGGACAACCGTCCGTTATTTTGTTAGGTATAGGAGCATACGAGAGAGCTGGTTATTGTGTTGTAACAGCATAAAATTGTTTGGGAGGTGGTGCAGAAACTAATACGATGGCCTCAAAAATTGTAACAGGAAAGCGTCTAAAATCACCGGCAATTGGGTATGTTGTTCCTTGCAGGTGCAATAGACATTATTTTTAAAAAAAATAATAATTTCTTTTTTATAATAACTCTTCTAAATTTTTTTTTAAAAAAAAATTGGCAATGAAATAGTTCTAATCCATCAATGTGCGAATTCATGATACCTTATGTAATCAAACGTGGCATCTTGGAAAAGATGGTGTAGGGAGAAGATTGGATCCTTCAAATGAATTTATTTATTTTTAAAGTTTAGCAAAGAAAATAATTTGATTTTTCCTTTGGCAAAATGCCCTACTGTCTCTCTCATTTGTTTTGAAAGTTTATTTAATTTCACTTCTAATCTAATGTTTTACTTACCTACACATAGAAACTTGGTAGTTACTTGAAAAACAGAAAGAATTCCATCATATATAACTTGTGAAACCATGTATATCTTTTTTGATATAATTATATAAACCCATGCATGTTAGGAGCATTCGTTTCAATTTTTTAAAGAAAATAGAATCCAAGGAAGTGCAATTGATCATGCTGCAATCACTAATATATATGTTGTGGACTTAGTTGAGAGGTATTGGAACCAATATATATCAAAAGTTGACCGAAGAAACCAAATAGTTTGACATTATGTTCAAATCTAAGTTCTAAAAACTACGGTATATTAAGAAGTAATCCTTACAATTTTATTCAATCAAGCAGCATCAAGATAAGTCAAAAATTTTATTAATCAAGTAATATTAAGAAAAGTCAGAGATCTTATTCAGTCAACCAACATCCAGATGATCTATAAAATCTTAGTATATATTATAGGGAATACTTTCTCCTTATTTGTAAGAACTAATATGGCAATATAGGTCAAAGATATTTACAACTATAAGTATAGGTATTTTTTTTTTGAGTGCAAATATTGGTACCTAATTATTATAAAGAGTATCTACTTTTTTTTTATATATTTTATTATTTCATAAGAGTTCTTTTTCTCTTATTTTACTCCAATATTGCAGCGTTCTTCTCCATCAAATAGGAAGATTACTATGCACACCAGATACGCCGCCTCTTAGGTTGCATTTGGTGCACTGCCAGACAATCTTAGAAGATAATATAGATTGCCTTTAGGATAGATTGTTGTTGGGATAATTCAGTTGACTTTTCTGATTCACAGCCGGCTGATCAAATATCTACCGGTTATGAACGACGAACCATCAAAACTACATCACAGAATAAATTCTGCCTCAATTACGATATCATCTGCCTTTTAATCGATCTGATTGGCACATACCACCGACTATCAATCGGTAGGCCGACCAACAATCGGCTATTCTCAACCTCCCTGGCAAATATTCAATTATAACGACTTAATCAACTTCAAGCTAATAACCATCGGCATATCAGAGTTATCAATTGATGGTCATTCGGATTTTTACAATTATCGACATACAGTCGACACATTCGGACTGCTGATATAGAGTCGGTATACCAGAAACTGCCAGCGTAAAAGTGCATAATGGCCGCAACATGATCAGTGATGGGTATAACCACCCATCCCACAATCACATAGCACCGAAATAAGTAAGACCCATGTGTTTAACCGTTACAAACGATTACCAACAAGTCATTTATAAAAGGAGGTACATGAATAGCATTTGGAAAGATACTTCTGGGCTGATACTCTGTCTCTCTAAAAATTGTATCTGCTGTTCACCACTTCTCACTGACTTAGGTATCGGAGGGTCTCCATCGAACATAATTTCGATTAGTACAGACTTATTTTAAAGGTATTCTTCTCCGATAACGAACGCAATAGGGGTTGGCCGCAATAGACTGACGCGTCAGGTAGGGAGACGGATAACAAGAAATCATGACAAAAATCAGAGCTCAAAATAACTTCACAAGATCTGCAAGATAATCTTTCCATTGGAAAGACCTCTCTCCTCCACCTCCAATGACAAAGCTCAGTTCTTCACGTCCTGTAGTCACTACGGAAGTGCAGATTACTGTCTTGATGCAGTAAATGAAAATACTAACAAAAGCGGTACACAGTCTCTAACAACAACAGACACAGCAGCAGCAGCAGCCGCTGGTGGAGGACCGAAAGCGTATTCAGTGCCATCCAGGCAAAGCCACCATCCTCTACGGCGATCTTTCTCTCCATCTCCAGAATGATGACCGTCTCGATATTCCTATCGTGTCGAGCAACCACTTTCTCGATACTCTCATCATTCCACTTATCATTCACGACGATCTCCCTCTTCTTTCTGTGTACATAGCATCAAGAAGGAGAAGAGGCCGCATACACTTTCTACTTCTCCATCCTCGAGTTCTTTAAGAAATTCTACCTCAGAATTTTTCCAGCAACGATGGCTTGATAACTATGAGCGTAAATTCAAGAAGATCGACCGCCAACTCTCCCGACTCTAAGTGAAAGGTCAGAAGTCCTCCAACGACCTTGGCTTCCATATTGCTCAACCTCTTTTCAACGTATCTTGGATGAGCCAATCCCGTCTCGGTACAAAATACCACAGATGGAGCTATATGATGGCTTCACTGATCCAATTGATCATCTAGAGAGCTACAAGGCTCTCATGATGATCCAAAAGTGACCGACGTCCTTCTATGTGTTGGCTTCCCGACAACCATTCGGATGGCTGCTCAAGCCTAGTATTCTAGGCTCCAGCTGGGGAGTATAAATTTTTTGAGCAGCTGGAACATTCGTTCATGATCCATTTCAGCACAAGTCGAAAAGTACCGCGGACATCAGACAATCTCTTCTCCATCAAGTAAGATGAGACAGAGACATTGAGAGACTTCGTGGCTCATTTTAATACGGCCACACTTAAGATCAGAGACCTCAATAAAGATATGGCCATCTCGATAATGAAGAGAGGTCTGAAGGGATCCAGATTTACTTATTCTCTTAATAAAACTCTCCCTCAGACCTATGTTGAACTTTTGAAGCACGCACACAAGTATATTCGCACGGACGAAGGTACTTCTGACAGATGTTAGATAAAAGAAAAGGTCACAAAAAGAAGTAAAAGAAAGACAGAGTTTCGATCGAACCAAATCGATCAACAACTAATAAAGGAGCTTCACCCACCGACGGAGTCTAAGATCAAACAATTATGACAGCAGGTAAGACTCCTATACTCCTCTTTCTGCTCTCCATATGCAGATCCTGATGGAGATTGAGAGAGAGGAGTATCTTCGACATCCTCCATCGATGAAAGCACCACCGAGGAGCCACGATAAGAAGAAGTATTGTCGGGTTCATTATGATCACGATCACGATACCGAATAATGTATTTAGCTTAGGGATGAGATAGAGATCTTGATTCGACATGGCTACATCGAAAGATTCTGACGGGACTATCCGACTCAACCTCCCACCGACCGACAGCCTCAGTCACAACCTGAGGAAACGATCAACAATTGACCAATGGTGGGAGTGATCAACATGATTTCTGGATAATCGAAAGATTGAGGGACAACTTCTAAGGAAGAATTGGCAAAGAAACAATGACTTGACAATGTAATCTCTTTTTCAAAAGATGATGTTCAGAGAATACAGACTCTCCATGATGATGCTGTCGTCGTCTCGACGATGATAGCAAATTACGATGTAAAAAGAATCCTAGTTGATAATAAAGTTTCACTGATATTTTTTTTCTCAACTTTTTTTTCGAATGTGATTATCGACTGACCGACTCAGAAGAGTCTCGACGCCATTAATCGGTTTCACTGGAGATATAGTTACCGTGAAAGAAAAAATTACTCTCCCACTAACTACAGAAACAGATCCATAATAAAGTACTGTTCTCTCAATATTCATGATCATCCGAGTTCTTTCGACTTACAATGCCATACTTGGACGATCAAGACTCAATACCTTGAGAACGGTAGTATCAACATATCATTTATTGATCTGATTTCTGATAAAAAATGAAATTAGAGAAATACGTGGAGATCAACAACTTGCCAGACGTTGCTTTATGATCTCTGCGAAGAACAGTCAACCTGAAGACTCTTGTCGGTTGATAAACTGGACCAAAGAGAAAATGAAAAAAAGGGGTGAACCAGCCAAACAACTGATTTCTATCCCATTAAGAAAGATGATCATGAAAAGACGGTCCAAATTGGATTGTAATTATCTGATTCGAAATGAAGACAACTGGTGAATCTGCTAAGGACAAATGCTGATATTTTTACTTGATCGACAATCGATATGCCAGAGATTCCTTCGGAAGTAATAACTCACTAGTTAAACATTGATCCCAAAGTTAAACCGATGAGGCAAAAAAAAACTTTTGCTCCTGAAAGGCAGAAGATCATCGACGAAGAAGTTGACAAGCTCCTCGTAGCTGGCTTCATCAGAGAAACTAATTATCCAAATTAGCTCGCTAATATAGTGATGGTGAAGAAAGTCAATAAAAAATGAAGAATCTGCATCGACTACATCAATTTAAATGAAGCTTGTTCGAAGGACAGCTTTTCTTTACCAAAGATCGACCAACTAGTTGATGCGACTTCGGGACATCAATTTTTGAGCTTTATAGACGCCTTCGCGGGCTCCAACCAAATTTGGATAGCATCCAAAGATGAGGAGCATACTATCTTCATAACCGACAAAGACATCTGTTGCTATAAAGTGATGCCATTCAATTTAAAGAATGTTGGGGCTACTTACCAATGGCTAGTCAACAGACTGTTCAAGACACAAATTGGATGCAACATGAAGGTCTACGTTGATGATATGCTGGTGAAAAATTTTAAAACTTTCAATCATGTTCGAAACTTAGAAGAAACCTTCGACACACTTCGACGATATTAGATAAAATTGAATCGACTAAATGTGCATTCGGAATAACCGCTGAAATTTTTTTTGAATTTCTTATATCGTAACGAGGAATTGAAGTAAATCTCGAGAAAATAAAGACTATTATTAATATGAGGCATCCAAGCTCTAAGAAGAGATGCAACAACTCCATAGAAGTATCATCGCACTCAGTCGATTCATTTCAAGATCGGTAAAAAGATGTCTATTCTTCTTCAAGGCCTTGCAACAAGTAAAAAAATTTTTCATGGTCGGATGAGTGCCGGCAATCCTTCAAAGATTTGAAAAATATTGACATCACCACTACTCATAAAATCGAAGGTGGGAGAAAATTATATCTTTATCTAGCGATCTCGGCAGAGGTGGTTAGTTCGGTACTTATCCAGGAGGACGAAAATTGAATTCAATGATCGATTTATTACACCAGTAAAGTACTTCACAATGCCGAAGTATGATACTCAAAAGTAGAAAAGATGATCTATCCTCTGATCATATCGTCACAACAACTTCGACCATTCTTCTTGGTACATTCGATAATTATCTTGACAGATCAGTCGTTGAAAGCAATATTGTACCGACCTAATACTTCTGATCGAATAACGAAGTGGACCATAAAACTTAGTAAGTTTGATATTCAATATTGTCCACGACCGTCAACGAAAGCACAAATTTTGGCCGACTTTGTTGTCGAGTGCATTATGTCCGATGATAATCCTGAGGATGAATCTGACAGCAAGTCGAAGCAAATTAAAACTTCTGAGGCTGACTTAGCATCAGTATGGATGCTACATGTTGATGGAGCATCCAACGCACAAGATAGTGAAGCCGGCCTCATCCTTACCATTTCGAAGAAATCGTGACTGAGTATACCCTTCGGTTTAATTTTAAAGCCTCAAATAATCAAGCCAAGCATGAAGCTCTTTTAGCCAACTTGAAAATCATCAAAGAACTTGACATAGAAAATTTGAAGGTCTTTACTAACTCACAACTAATCACTGGATAGGTCAAGGGTGAGTTTGAAACCTGAGACCCTATTATGATGAAGCACCTTCAGAAAGTGAAAGATCTTACATCAATCCTGAAATATTTTGAGATCTCTCAAATCTTAAGTGCAGAGAATGTTCGAGCTGATATACTTTCTCAACTCGCAACTACTTCATTCAGTCTGCTCGACCGAACATTCATTGAATATCTTGAACAATCGAGTATTGATAAAGTTGAAGAAGTGCTACAAATCAATGACGAACCAAGTTGGATGGACCCGATCATCCAATATTAACTGATGAAACTCTACCTGTAGATCCTTCAGAGGCCAAACGACTAAGGTGAATGGCCTTACAATATGTTTGATGAATGGACAACTCTATAAGAGGCCATTCTCTCTTTCCTTACTGAAGTATCTAAGACCTACAAATACCGACTATGCACTCCAGAGGTTCACGAAGGGATTTGTGAAAATCACTTGTAGGGTAAATTATTGGCTTATAAAATCTTACGATAAGGATATTATTGGCCTATTATGAAGAAAGATACAGTTGAACTTGTTCGAAGATGTGAACCATATCAGAAGTATGCCAACATATAATATCAACCAATCAGCAAGCTGGCATCAATTATTGCACCATGGTCCTTCGTGCAGTGGAGAATCGACATACTCGATTCTTTTTCTCTAGCGTCTGGTCAGAGAAAGTTTATAGTGGTTGCCATTGTTACTTATTAAATGGGTAGAAGCTAAATCCTTGGCATAGATCACTGAAAGTAAGATGGAAGACTTCATTCAGAGATCAATCATATATAGATTCAGTTTACCACACATCATTATCACCGACAATGGTCGATAATTTGACTTCAGAATTGCAAAAGATTTTATGCGAAATTTTATATTACGTACAAGCTCACCTCAATCGGCCATCCATAATCTAACGATGAAGTAGAAGTGACAAATCGAATAATACTATATGGTCTCAAGACCAGATTGAATGAAGCTAAAGACCTCTGGATGGAAGAATTATATTCGATCTTGCGGACATATCGGCAACTCCTCACATACCGACGAAAGAATCACCATTCAACTTGGCCTACGGAATAGAGGCAGTAATCGCACTCAAGATCGGATTGCCATCAGTAAGAGTCGAACAATATAATGAGCCGAGTAATTCTAAATATTAGAGAGCTGACCTAAACTTACTTCCAGAAGTTCGACAACAAGCTCAAGTTCGAATGGCAGCGTATCGGTAGAGAGTAGTTTGATATTAATGTAAAGGTCAAACCAAAGGTCTTCCATCCAGAAAACTTGATCTTAAGGAAGGCAGAAGTTTCAAAATCTTTGGATCAGAAAAAATTATCTCCAAATTGGAAAGGACCTTATAACGTGATCGAAACACTTCGTCCGAATGCGTATCGACTAAAAACTCTTGATAGAGTGACTATTCCTCATATTTGGAATGCTGATAATCTGAAAATATACTGTCAATAAAGTTATTCACATATACGATATATTTAGAATGAAACATCAAAATTTTGGACCTTTTTGAAACGTTCAGTTATCTACAAGTTATCTACAAAAATGATGTCAGACTGACAAATAGTCAGTCAGATTGTACCGACTACATCTCAATTTTTATTGTAAAATCAACCTAAATCGAATGACTACTCATGCTGACTTGACCTTAGCTAAGTGAAATATTATGCCGACTCGACTCTGATCCAGCAGGAAGTACACCAACTTAACTCCGGTCAGTCGAAGGATATTCGGCTTACCATCGTCTATCAAATACCTAAAAAAAAATTAATTGAAAGCTAAGTCGGTTGATATCTGGCTAGCAAGCAAATTCTACTACAACTATTGATTGACATATAATACACCGATTGATAATCGGTAATTCGATTGATATCCAAATATCGACAACACATCAAGATTGAAAAAGATTTTATACTTTAGAAAAAATTCTTTCATTCATTGAAAAAAGATTACAAAATGAGATCCAAGGTCCGATTACAAAATTGGACTATTATCCGATTATAAAAAAAGAAAGATATTACACCAATCATCAGTTAGCTTCTTCTTCAGCTGTGTCGGTAGCTATCGCAGCTTCGATCTCATGGCCTTCGGCAACAACTGATTCTAGTATAGCTTCAACAATGACTAAAGTAGATTTTGGTGCAGCCGGTGCAGCTCCTTCGGTCGGCGAGTCTTCTCGACAATCTCTTCAGCAGCCTTTTCTCATGAATTAGGGGCAACGATGCTGCTCAGGTCCAAGTCTAAATACAGTCTTTTGACTATATCCCTACCGTCTTCATATCCGACGCAATAAGAGATATATCCATCCTCGAGGACTTCATTTTTGAAGTCTTGTGATTCTTTGAAATTCTCGATGGCCCGACTCAAAGCGTCTTTCGCCAATTGAGCTTCCTCTTTTGTGGAAGCCGACTTTGCATCAGTCAGTGCCAACTTCTCCTCAATGGCCCGATGCCGTCCCTATTCCTTCTCTAGCTCTTCAATGCAATCGTCACGTTTTCTCCGAAGCCAGTTGATTGTGTGTTTTTTGCTCTTAATTCGAGACTCTAGGGACTTGACATTTTGCTGAGCCGACTCTAATTCGGCTTTGGCCAACTCTAATTCGGCCTTTGCATGAGAGAGCTCTTCCTGAAGCTCCTTCTCTCACTCCACTGCTGCCCTCTCTCATTCAATTGCCGCCTTGAGTCGTTCAACAACGACAGCCTTCTCGGCATTTGCGACCGCAGTCTTATCCATCCATGCTTGGCGAAACTCAGTAATTTTTCAATATCCACTCTCCAGTGCATACATGTCATGTGCCAACTAAAAAGGAAAGAAACAAATCAGATCAAGTAAAAAAAAGAGAAAGAGAAAGAGAGAGACAAGTATCGTCACCTTACGTCGAGTATCATTGGATAAAAAGAGAAAAACATCTCAGACACGGTCTGACTATTTTTATTTTTCTATCAGTCAGGGGAAGAGCAGCCTCAATGAGCCGCCTAGCCAATGTCGGATTGGCCAAGGCCGACTCACTGACAGAAATTCGAATGTCAAAAAGAGTTGAAAGACCTATCGACGATCCATCATCGACAGAGATGGCCGGTGCCTTTTCCCGCTCTTCGGTTGGCGGTCGTTCGCTCGAAGCCATCATGAAGTCGAACTCGATGGCACTTGAGACCGCATCCGCCCAATTGAAGGCGTCGAAGGAATGATCGAAATGGCAGCAGATGGTTCTAATTCGATCGTGACTGTCGACTTGGTCTGACCCCCCATCGATAGAACTAGGATCGGCATCATCTCAGTCTGACCCCCCGCTGCAGCCGCGTTATCACCATGTCTTGTTGATTCCGCTCCAACCGACGGCACATCAGACGGAGGAAGCGCTGTTGGAGTCGACAGTGCGATGACCGGCTCAATATCAGGAATCACCACTGACGGAATGTCGGTCTCCCTCACTGGTATCGACTCTGAACCGACCCAACTCTTCTTCATCATTCAGGATGGTCTGGCGTTAATTGCTGCTCTCTTCTTAGCAGCATGCTGGCCAATATCGGCTGCTGAGATACGCACTGTTGGACGCATAACTACAATCAGAAAGCAAAAAAGTTCAGTTACAGAGTTCAAAATAAATAAAAATAAAATGAGTGATCGACTAAGCTATACCTAAAGAGATCATCGGACTAAGTCTGGCGTCATAGAGAACTTGCTCCATCATTAGCTCTCGCTGTGCGGAGACTTTCATGTCCTTCAGTTGGAGAAAGTCCTTCCGATCGATAACGTCCACCCAATTATGTTTGTTGGGACCAGTTCTCAGATCTCTCCAGGATGAAAGAAAGCCTCAGGATGATGGAGAAGAAATGAAAAAAATAATTCTTCCACCCATGAATAGATGATGGAAGATCAGAAATAAAATATAAACCCTTCTTTGAGTTAAAGAACCACCAACCCTTTGCTTTAGGGTGGGACGAAGGACGAAGAAGGCACGAAAAAGCAAAAGCTGAGGATTGATCGGGATCAGACGATACAACAAAGCAAAACTAATGATTAACCGAATGGACTTCGAAGCCAATTGAGCAGCACAGAGACAATAATAATCAAGAAGATTCTGGACAAACTCCGAAATGGAGAAGCGAAGATCGGCTCGAAGGTCCTCTACATAAAATGCTACCTGATCCGGAGGAGGAGAACTTATCCGACCATCCGGACCAGATGCAAAGAGTTGAAATTGCTTCGAAATATAATATTATTCTCGAAGTCAATCAACATTGGATCCAGATAATGAGGAAACTTCCATCTCTAGACTCGAAAAAGAATCGTCAACTAGATTTTCGATCGACTATCTTGGAGAGTTTCGTCTATTCTAACCTTCTTCTTATCTTTCCTACTCCTACTTGCCATTAAAAATGGTAGAGAGAAACCTAGAAGAAGAACGAAAGAGGAAGAAAACTCAATCTGGAACCAGGGGATGATGTGAAGACTGTGGAAAACAAAGAGGACTTCAAGAATCCTGAAGCTCTCAGCACCTAAGACAGAACCCTCTATTGCAGGAGAAGATGGCAAATACAGAAATAGAAAATCCAAATGAAAGTGACGTTATATATATAACCCATCAACGATCAGGATGAAATTATTCAAATCAAAACTGCTTCAGATTCCAACACGTGGCTACATCTGAACCGACCATCGATCGGACGGTTCGACACACCTACCACCTAATTATGCCACCTCACCTCTATCTACGTAAACAGCTCAGAGCCAATGATATCTGGACACGTGGCCAAAATCGCTAGTCAAAATCAAATCGATCGGATTCTCTGGATGCCAAACCATCTTCTTGAACTGACACCCCAATGATGATCTTACGGTTATCGAAACAACAAACGGTTAGAGACTCTTATTTTTCGAAGAAATCATTAATGTCTGCAGTCGAATTGGGGCTCGAGATGGCACGTAACAACTTCTTTCGTCCAACGTATCAGACCACGTGCCGATACACATGTCTGGTCACCTTGGATTTGGGAGTGGAGGGCAACTGTTGGGATAATTCAGTTGACTCTTCCGATTTATAGTTGGCCGATCAAATATCTATCGATTATGGACGACGAACCATCAAAACTACATCACAGAACAAATTCCGTCTCAATTTCGACATCACCCGACTTTTAATCGATCTGATTGGCACAGACCACCGACTATCAGTCAGTAGGCCGACCAACAGTCGGCTATTCTCAACCTCCCTAGCAAACATTTCAACTATAACGACTTCAAGCTAATGACCATCGGCATATCAGAGTTACCGACCGATGGTCATTCGTACTTCTACAATTGCTGATATACAGTCGACATATTCGGACTGCCGACATAGAGTCAGTATACAAGAAATCGCCAACGCAAAAAGTACATAATGGTCGCAACATGATCAGTGGTGGGTATAACCGTCTATTCCACGATCACGTAGCACCAAAATAAGCGGGATCCACGTATCTAACTGTTACAAACGGTTACCAACAATTTATTATAAAAGAAGTAAATGAACCGTATTTGGTAAGATACTTTTGGACTGATACTCTACCTTTCTGAAAACTTTATCTGCTGTTTACCACTTCCCACTGACTTGGCATTGGAGGGTCCCCGCCGAACACAATTTCAATTAGTACGGACTTCTTTTGCAGGTGTTCTTCTCTGACAACGGACGCAACAGGGGATTGGCCGCAACAATTGCCACCATTAAATTGCTAGTAATGTTGATTACTGTATTTGGTATACATAAGTGATATTACAGTAAAATTATTAGAAATATTGATTGACATATTTGATATGATAATCAGATTACCAGTAATGTGAAATCAAATTTCTAAAATATCCATAATAATTTTGTCCTAGTGCTCTTCTTTTTCTCTGGTGAAAATAACTAAAGTAATGTGGATGTGGTGATGGTGCGGAGAAGTAACGGACCGAAATATGTGGGGAACCATGGGAATTGGAGGGATAGGGGTGGGTGCGTGTGGAGCCGTAAGAGTGGTGGAGATGGACGTGGAGGAGCGACGGGAGAGGGGGATAAGGGAGGAGGAGCTATGAGCAGGCAAAAGAAGATGGAGGAGCCGTGGGTCAGGGTCACACACCAAGGGGGTGAGGGGAGGGAGAGGTTGGACAATGAATTTTATAAATTTTTTTTTAGAGATAATTTTATCCAAAATTTTTATTATAATATTATCAATGAAGTGATAATTTAAATAGCCAATCCTTCCAAATAATTCAAATTCCCTCCCATAAGATAATTTGGATTGTCAAGATAATCTGAATTATCATCTTAAAAATATAATAAATATAGTAATTCAAACTATCATATTAAATTATCAACCATCTAAATAGATTATCAGCTATCAAATGCAACTTTATTTTAGGAGGCATGAAAGTTTCACGTTTTTAATTGAGGGGAATTGAATCCGGAATCCTTTTATCAATATGAAAATCTATACCAACCAAGCACCCCGAAAAGCTAACTTGCAATGCAAAATGCGCGCGTTGGACGCAAGAGCTCGTTATTTCGCTGATATTTGGCAGCAGTTGACCAGAAAAGATGTGAGATGCGACAAGCTGGGCTTGCAGGTCTAGCACGGAATTTGTTTGTGGCATTTACACCGACAAGCGTGGCATAGCTGTGCGGCAATGATCAATTTGAAAAACGTGTGAATAATCCCCTAGGCTTGACCACGATTGACTGAAAGGGCTCTGATTTTATTGCCCACTCGGAATGTGTTTGGTTATGCTTTTTGATTTTTAATTTTTAAAATATATTTTTAAATTTTATTATTAAATAAAATAAAAAAATAAAAATATGTTTGATAACTATATTGCTATAAGTAAAAATAATATTTGAGAACGATAAATGAAGAACTCGACGAAAGAGAAAAGTTCAAGAAGAGAAAGAGAAGGAGGTGGAAAGATGAAGAGCTCGATTAGGAAGAAAGATTCAGTCTCTTCACTTTTAGATTTGACATTTTAGATGTGCGGAAACAAAAAAAATAATAATAATAAATTTTAAAAATAAAAAAATATTTGCATATAAATCAATTATTTTGATTTTTTAATTTTACTTTTATTTTCATGTTATTATCAAACATTGTTTTTAATTTTATTTTTAAATTTAAAAAAAAATATATTTTAATGACTAATCAAATGCACCCTTAATTAATTAATATCCCGTTCCGGTCCAGCATTGCGCACAAGAAATCTAATTCAAGTTTGCCTGGGCATCCGCCAATTATCAGACAGATTGGTACACCCAACCATCAAAAACTTTATATTTATATCTACTTCGTACCCATTTCGGGCCGGATAGATAGAATAAATCGAATAACATTAGATCAGACAAAAAATTACTATACAAATATTTAAATAATTATATTTTTTTAAAAAAATAATTTAAATTATATCGGATCAAATTCGAAGTAAGGTTTATCATTTCTGATCTTCTTAGACTTATTTTGAAATTTAATAAGATGAATAAAGCTTGCTCTATACGGATTGGGTCAGACATCTGGTGGGCCAGCTACAATTAGTGTCCTTGAGAAAGAGAGAAAGGAAAGATGTTGGAACCTTTCCAAAGAACCCACCAGCCATCAGCCGGGCCTCCGTTCAGGGTGTGATTGCAGCTTCCTCTCCATGGCCGAAATGCTCTCCACTTCCCCGCTCTCCCAGGACTAATGAAAATGCTCCCCATCTAGCGTTTTATAACTATGCTTTATGATTTGAGGAGCTGAATTCGGAACACTGATATATGATCTGTTACGCAATACCTAACAGTAGAATTTTTATTCCTTTCGGCTTTTTCCACAAGCCATCCATTGCTAAAGCAATATACCGCAATCCACCCGTGAGGTCAAAACCCCGGACAAGTTCCGGCAAGCCCGTCGAAGCTCGACACAAAAAGCCTCCGGGCAGCTGGCTCGGAAAGAGACCGGTCGGCCAAGACGGGGGATGCTGAAGCTTGGCATGGAGGACAAACCAGCTAGAAATTTAGTTAACCTATCTGAATGCATCTTGGCACGTATAGACAAAGCTGATCATAGATCTTCCATCTAGCTCTACAGACAACTAGCAATCCAACTCGAGACATCGCTGATATCAGAAATGTAAACTGATCTTCTCATGGCTCCATTTTGGGCACCAAGTCCATCCAAGCAATTTGGTGGGTACGGCTAAACTCAATATGAAACGGTGGAACCGCTTGATCACCCTGCAGAACCTCACTGCACCAAACCTGATTACAGAAATTGGTGCGATGGTACCGGTTATGCAACCGGGTCCAATGTTTGTTCTGGACCTTCTTGAAAAGATTCTAACCTCCATCAGACATTGTGTTGATGAAACTTTCAGGAGGCAACATTAAAAGACATGAATTTTGGCTGTGCAGGAACATCCCCAAATTGACAAGGTCTCTTTTTTCCAGCAGTAACTGGCTCAACTGAAACCAAGATCAGGACATAAAGACACATTCTGGAAAGCTTATGCATATATTAGTTATAAATATGATCATGTTTTTCACCCACACGAGCATAAGCGATCCTATTTAAACATCATGACTGCAATGCAGTTAAACATAAAATGAAAATGGTGCAACCTGAATACAGGGATCCACACGAGGCACTCCTTGGGTCCTTGACATTTGTAGGACAAGCAATGATTATACTAATCCACTAGAAGAAGGTACCTTCCGGGGGCTGAACAAGCTTCCGGTTGTGCGGTGCTGCCATCTCCTTCTTCAACTGTACCAATATGTCTTCCATGGTGTACTCTCTCTGCCAATTTGCCAGAATGCCAAACTTCTTTGGTTCAACCTGGACAAAATCACAAAAAGATCATTTGGGAATCCAACTGTTGGTGCAGAACAATAGACAATAACTATTTCCAACCACCAGTGTATCTAGCCCTGCAGAAAATCGGCCCGGCCCACGCGGCTCCACCCGATTTTTGTCATGCTCAGGCCGAGGTTGGCCTGAGCTTATATTTCTCAGGCCCGACAGAAGCATTCATAATGTATATTTATATAAAGTTATATACAATCATATATTTTATAAATTTGAAATAAAACAACACATATAAGGATGGGAAAGTCCCAGGTTAGTCTGGTTAGGCTCGGGCCCTACTATTCGCTATCAGGCTGGGCTCAGGCTCTGAAATCTAGGCCTGAGATCAGCCCAGGCCATGTGGGCTGGGATATTTTACCTAGATATTAGACCCACTGAGCTTGAGCCTGGCCTGATTCATGCTCAAGTCTTGAGTATACCCATCAAAACCTGCCCCCAATCAAAATCCTACCTGATTTATTAACATACATCCCCCAACAAGGGGTTGTAGCATATGTCCTGTCATCTTCCTGCTGCATTGTATCAAAACAATAGCACATGCATCTAATAATACTACTAGTTTCAGATCTTATTATTAGAAACTATAAAGGAGACTCAGATTAATTGGTTTTTGTGGTGCTTTCTGCCATGGCTGCTCAGTACCTAAAGAAGCAGGTATCAGCAAATATATAACTTACTCAAAACAGCAGAAACTTTGATCATCGTTCAAAAGAAAATGAAATTCATGCCTATCAGCCAAAGTTTTTAGTAAGTGTTCCTTCTTCATTAAATTATACTGCATTAAAATGTTATTCATGTTATAGCAGGTGGTTATTTAATCAAGCTTGGAATGAATCAATGGTTTAGCAAGTCTTTTAACAGTAAGGTGAGATTAATTATGGCACTAGCTAACCAAGATAACACACTGCATTCTGGTTCCAGCTTACCAAGCTGGTGGAGTCTCTTGGGGTTGTCACAAAGATCTGGGTTTGAATCATACATTAACCAGGATTTGGGGGTTCTGGAGGTTGTAGAAGAAAGCTACCCTTGTTATGTAGCTCACTATCTATAGACACATTCTATCCACCAAAAGAAAAGGAAAGAATTTTTTTCTATAATTGCTTTTGCCATGCTAATTATCATTCTAATTCTGCATACTAAATCATCATTATATTTTCATTTACTAATTATATAATATTTTCAAGGGAGATGAAGGCTATCTCTTCTAATAAAGCACACCTCAATGCCTTTTTTTGGAGAAAAGATCTTGCCGCAATGCCATCAATATCATGCAAGATAGCACTGCTTTACACAACAAAGCCTTATGATTGCAAAGCTATGGGTCATATAATTTGTAAGCATCATTGTGACGGCAGATTTTTGAAATCAGATTAGCTACAGAAAAGGAGAGATTATTACCACTCCAGTTTCATGGTTAACGCATGTCATATTGATCCGTGAGTGGAAGCGGACACTTGGAGGTTTCTCAGGGTAATCTTTATCACAGAAGAGCTTCAACTGATAAATACGACCTTCATGTACTGACTGCAAAAGAAATGCAATAAAGAGGAGAATAATAAAATTGGTAACTTGGAGGAGCATTTTGCTGAATAGATTATTCTCAAAGCTCAACTAGCAGATCCTGGTTCAACTCATTGAGTCAGACTGCTTACTGACTTGTGCCTCAGCAAATAATCATTGGACTTGTATAACTCTAAAGTAAACAACATAATGCAGGTGTAAATTGTCTTGCAGGGGGGCATTTGTGAATGCATCTATAAATCATGATGGGTTCTGAGGAAACTAACAACACTTTGTACAGACTTTCACAAATCAGATTGGCAAATCACAAGTAGCTACCTCAAAATCCTTTACTGTATTTCTTTACAGATTAACACTTAGAACAGTCATCATGCGGAAACTAGAAACAAGTAAGTGCATTTATATCGTATACACAAGACACTTCAACAGATAAATATTACAGTTCCTACTTTGCAGTTGTACATCATAAACAACAGAAACAACCAAAAGACATGCATATATAAATAGATATGATGACTGAGAAAAAGGAAAACATGAGCTCCAAGTGCTTAGAAAGTTAGCTAGATAAGCATTTATTCACTCGAAGCAGATTCCAATATGTATAAATTTGTGCTGTTCCTTAGTAGACTGATGGTATGGATCACCATGTACAGCTTCTATTTTATTCCATTACACACCACACATAGCAACCAATCAACCAAAATGCATCAAAGTGATAATCAGAAATGCTGGCAACTTGATAATCTCTGGTGAAAGAAGATAAATAACACTACTGGATGAATTTTTTTTTTTTCATTCTTTTAATAAAATGCACCCAATAAAATCAACTAATAGTATGATATCTCCAATGACTATATGGAATGAGCTGGGCCATAAACATAGAAATGCCGATCTGAGTCATTCTTAAACGATATGCCAGTAGTCTAAGAAACAGGGACATACATTATGTGGACCAATTATGGTACCCGTCCAAGAACGCATGTAAATGTCATCTCCATCATCCATCCCATAGCTAACTGTGCCATCTCCAATGCCCTTCTCTCCACGTTCAAGTTCCTCTAGCAGTCTAAAGTTCCGAGGTACTGTGCAGCAAGATAATGGTAGAGAAATTTATCACTTTCTTAGAATATGTGAAAAGAAAAGGTACATTTAAATAGTACCACCTAGAAATATTGAAATAACCATCTACGGATAGTTCTATTACAAGTCTACTAGAAAAGCCAAGATTACCATAACTAATTACTCGATCTTAAACATTCTTAGTTTGGCTACCAAATAAATAGAAAATCAAAACCTTCTACATAAGAAATTGCCAACCACTCCCTTTAAACCTTCACAATTAATCTGTCTAACATACTGGCACTTGCCAGTTGTATTAGACATAAAACAATTGAAGTTTCATGAGAAAATCAACAACAATTTGTCAAAGTGGATCCATTCCTGTACAAGACTGCATAAACCATAGTCAAGAAGTTTCATCATGTAAGGGTTACCCTTTAAATCTTCATAATCATCTGCCTATCATATTGCCACTTGCCAGTTGTATCAGACATAAAACGATTGAAATTTCATAAATAAATCCACAAGAGCTTATCAAAGTGGATAAATTTCTGTACGGGACAGCATAAACCATAACCAAGAAGTCTCATCATGTAGGGGTGGTTTTGTGAATCTTCAAATTGACATGTCTCTTCGACATTTTCTACACCGCTTAAGCCAAATTCATGGCTTCCATCCACTGTCCGTCCATTTGCCACTTGCCCACAGCAATGGAAGTTTATGGACCTGCCTTCCATCTCCTTCCATCCCCAGCCTTTGACCACAGCCTTGTCCTTTGAGTGCTGACCCTCTATGTGCTGATGATAACCCTCAATCGCCTCCTTCTGTCAGTCATCAACCACAGTTTCTACTAGCTGCTATCTGTAGCATCCTCTCTCCTCCTCCTTTTGCCAACCTTTGACTAAAACTTCTGTCCCCCGGGCACTCTCCATCCATGTCAGCAGCCATGTGCATCCTACAGTAATGGCATCCACCAGCCTCAATTAGATGGCCTTTAAACAAGGCCTCCACTGGGGATGCTGCTCATAGTCTTCCTTTTCTCCCTTATATGCTGTTGCTTCATTTTGACAATGGAGGTGGGTTTGAGAACTTGCCCATCTGATTTCTCCCCGACTAATTTCACAACCCCGACCCCATATTGAACTCATGTCCAACTTCACTTCTCAAGTTCACCTCCTTTGTCTCCCATGAGATATAGGTTGCCAACGAATGGTGAAGGGTAACAAAAGAAGTGGAGTGAGAAGTGGGATGGATGAAGAGGGCACTCTTTCTTTCAGAAAAGAAAGTTATATGCGGACCAAGCACCAGGACAGATAATATTATAATATTTTTTCCTTGTAGCAACTCATTACATATACAGTTATCTAATCTTAAACTATAGCTACAATTTTCTGACCATCTAAACAAACCCTTAGACTGATACAAAGCAAAGAACTGAAAAGAGTTTAAAAAGCTCAATTGAGCATTGAGTATGAAATGAGGAAGGACATACAGGAAACAAAATATGTAAAGGGCAATGGCACAGGAAGTTAAAGTGTAAATTCAACTTCTAAACATGATCTACTGCAAGTCTAAAAAGCTTTTCGGACATGAGGAAATATTTGGGAACCACCAACCACAAGAAATGATTAGAGAAAAGATTAGACAAAAGCAAGAGCTTCGGAAAGGACCAAGCTAAGGCTCTGATGTCCCCTTCTCAACTGTTTCTTCAATGCACATAATGTATCCATGCTATTTTGCTGCCTGTGTCCAACGTCAGTATAAATACATTCGAAAATACCAAAAGTTGGCTATTGTAACCTCATAATTATTAAATCAAAATAAATAGTAAAAAACCACCTGAATGTATGATAAAGTTTCCATCAGGAGCCCCCTAAAGTTTTCATGGAAAAGCAACCAATCCACTAGTGCACAATGAAAATTCATCAAAAATTATCATTAATGTGCTGCAAGATATAAAAATTCACGTATAATAGAAGAAACTAGAATTCAAACAGAAATATTTGCAATAACAACCCTCTACGCCAATCAGGCAAGGGCACAAAACATCAAAATCATAGGAAGCACAGGTCCCCTAGGTGAATCTATATCTACATTTGCACGAGTCCAATAACCCATCCAGCCAACAAAAACAAACATTCACCTCAGATTACAAGATGTCAGCCGAGATAATGATATGCTCACATGACACATAGAACCTATCAGCTCTTCGCAAATAATTCAATAGTTCTAAAATTCAAAGCTAGATACAATAAGAACAAAAATTCCAAGCTTAATACCGCAGAAACTACAGATTCCGCACCAAAAATTAGAGATTAGAAAAAAAAAAAAGGAAGATATTAAATACCGAATTAGGATCGAAACCATCAAGAAATCGAAAACACATCGAACTTACCATTAACCTAAGACAGGCCATAGATGAATTTCTTATATAATTTCCAAGACAAAAACCAACATCGGAGAAATAATCCGCAAGCCGATCCCTAAAGAAATAAAATCCAATCCAGGTTTCAAAAATCATACCCACAACGCTTGATCCTCCTGATCCGATCGTCATCGCTGAGGAAGATTTCGGTTCACGAACGCCGAGATCGAGAAGAAATCGAAGAGATCGAGATCAGAGAGAGAGAGAGACGATAATGGGAGAAAAATAAAAAGGGGAACCAAAGCCGAATTAGGGGAGATGGCGGGGCCTAAAAGGCTTGGAAGGAATAAAGGGCGATGGTGGGAGCTCTAGGGTTGGAAGGAACGAATGGGCGGAAATTTGGTGAGATTCCTATACACAGACATTCAGTGTATTGTCCTAGCACTTACTTTCTTGCTCAGACCTTCGGATCCAACGGCCACGATCAGCCAATCCACTCCGACGCACATGTATACAAAAAAATGTAGTGTATAAAAATCACACTTCCGCATCAACATGGCCAATAAAATTTTCTACTCTCCCGTGATGGCGATGCCGTCCAAGCGCCGAGAGAGATCTTCGAGTGCCATAGGATGGCGTCGCGATGAATCCATCTGAGGTCTAGGGCTTTGGAAGGGTTTTCTTATCATCGTTCGTCCTTCCAGGTTTTGCAGTTACTGTTATCTCTTCTCCCTCTCTTCCGCTTGTTTCTTGGCCTTCTTTTTTATTGTTTTAGGTTAGATTAGGGCATTTTTGGGTTGGTTGAGAGAGAATTGGCTTTGATTCCGTCGAGTTCTATTTCAGTGGACGAGAAGTGTTGGGGAGATCGCGGGAAGTGAAGGAAGGGACATTGAAGGGTTTTGGCTGGGGTTGACGTCTTTCAAACAGCGAATAAGAGTAGTTCCTGGTGAGCTTCTAATGGTTTCCTTCTTTTTCTTGCTTCAGGTGCTCTTTTTAGTACTTTTTTGGTGGAGAAATGTTGATGCTGATAGAAGAAGAAGAAGCAAGCTTTGAGTAGGTTTTTCGCTTGCTGGGCTCTTGTTGATTTGGTTTTGGTACTATAGCAGATCGGCTGTCTCAATTTTTTCCACTGTTGCCTGAAGTCCGAGAAGTAGAAGTAATGCATGTTAGGGTTTTTAGTAACATGAGAAGCATTCTTGGTACATTCAACTGTTTGCCCTC
>KE504634.1:2822927-2833173 GCA_000441515.1 Elaeis oleifera | reverse complement strand
AAGATTCAGTCTTCTTATCCTTATTTGTGATCAACTTGATTGAATGCTGATATTGGAAATTATATCAACAGAAAATGTAATTGACATTATATATTTCCAGTGCTATTGGAGAACACTTGAGCCCCGTATTGAATTTTCCCTCATCGCCATAGAAATTTCATTCTGATACTATATTGGGCTGTATATGTGCACCTATGCTAGAGAATATAAATTGCAGCAGAAATTGGTCGACATCTATGTTAGTTAGAGTTTAGAAGGGATGCAATTGTATAAGGATTTTTTTTCGAAAAAAAAAAGTCCATCATTTATCCTAAAATATGAGTATCAGTTATTACATTTGTTTATTCTATGTCAATGATAATTGAATAGAGATGGAATTGTTGTTCCGGATCTCCTATTAGTGATTATTTAGCTTCTATAGCTAGATATTTCAAGGTGTAAGATCTAGTGCTTTGCATTTCTGTTTTGGTATAAGATATTGGAACATCAATATATCTGCTAAGTTTATGCATGAAAATTGTGCTTCATAAATTTAAATTTTATTTTGCTTTGGAGTTTGTTTATGTATTAGAAGAAAAATTTTCTGTCAGTGTTTGCCTGTAGCATAACACATGGTGGATCCAAGTAGTGCAAGATTGTATGTAGTTTCCAAGGGGTTGGTTATAACATAAAGCTGAGCACAGAGAAGATTAAGTAAGAATGCCAAATTTGGGTGAAAATGTTGGTGAATTGATGTTTGGTGGGCTGCATAAGAAATATACTAATCTAAATGTTGCATTTGAACAAGAAGAAATTAAATCTTCTTAAGCTGAACCATATAGGTGAGTTAAACAAAAGCACAGGTTAGATTGTGCTTCTTCAAGCATGGAGGGAACTTGATTTGTTAAATTGTGGTTTCTATACATATAAAAGTCAAATGGATTAGCATCCATTAAGCTTATAGGCTAGTATTGCATATAACCACTGGTCACTGGCACTCTAATGTAGTGACATGTGTGTGCCGTCGCTTGGATATACATGTTCAGTGATTCTGGTTGGAATAAATTTGTTCTAATGAAGTGTTAGTTCATGTGGTGGATAGCAGGTGATGATGTGCTATTTGAAGATCATATTGAATTCAAAGAACAAGTTGTTTCATTTGGAGGTAACATTTATTAGGCCAATCAGTGATCGTGTCAAGAGTAATGTGGTGGTAATGCATGTCGTAGACAATAAATAAGCTAGCTTATTTGGATAAAATAGTTTAGAATTTATGGTAAATGAACCTTGCAAGTTAAAAAAATTGGGGAAGACATACGCTGTGTTTGGTATCACTTTCACTTTTCTTTTTAAAAAAAATAGAAATAGGAATTCTGTTTCTATTTTTTCAGATTTCTGAAAATAGAAATCATGTTTGGTATCATTAATTTTTTTAACCATTTGCCAAGCTAGCTGGAGGCCCTGGAGGATGAGTGGTGGGAGATGACGTGGGTACGATGGAGGAGGCTAAGGAAGAGGGCTATGATGGTGTCAGTGACCTTGACGTGGTCAACGTTGATGTGGATGAGGTGGAGGCCAAGGTCAGCAGGGAGGGCGGAGTTGACAACTCGATCACTGGAGTCAAGGTAGAGGATGAGCTGCCAGGAGCGAAGGTCGTGCTGGGCAATGCTAGGGTGGAAGGCGAGAGAGTGAAGTAGGATGGTGGCAGTGGACTCAATCTGGCCATCGGCTAGGTGGGAGAGGTCGATGTGCTCAACGGCGGTGATGCCAACGTGGCCCTGCTTTAGGCTGCTCATCATGGGGGCGGTTGGGTAGAGGGGATGAGAGAAGGGTGAAAACCCACTTTTAAGAAAAGTGGAAGTGGCAATTTGTCACTTTGTCACTTCCACTTTTTTCTAGTAATAGAAGTTGTTTTAAAAATAGAACAGAGTAATCAAACATGTTTCTACATTGGATTCCATTTGAAAAAAAGGAAAAAAAACAAACAGGGCTCTAGTTAAACTCGCTTTTAAATTTTAAGTGGTTAAGAGTTTGAAATTAAACTTGTGTGATAGCTTAATAGGCAGTCATAGGGAGGCTGAGTATGAAGTACCAATATGATATGCAATACCAACTCATGTTTCTGCAGGGATTACATATCTATATATATCCCTCTACTTGGTAACCGTCTGCTAAGAATCCTGTTTTGAAGATTGATGCTTTCATAAATTGTTCTTTTAGTAATATTGTGATTTTGTTAGTTTATATGTTGTTTAATTCGGGATCACAATTGAACAATTCATGCTTTGAAGAAGCCAAATATTCATATTCTTTGCTTTAAAGGGCAATACAGCATGCCACCTTTATATCACGAGCCAAAGATAAAATAGGAATGGACTAATAAAGAACCTGTTTGTGAATGAAGTGTTGGCTGTCAAAGAACTTGTGATGTTAAGAATAAACTCCTATGCAGTTACATGAAGACTCAAATGCACAGTGATGTGTAGAAATGGGTAATTTGAAAGGAAGCACATGATTGCAAATTTCCGTGTTAAGCCTGGCCTCTTAAGGGCCAGATAAGATCTCGTACTATAAAGAATATTCAGGTAGAAGCAGGGATAGGAGACTCAATGTGAACAAATGATAACATCAGTACATGAAGTGGTATTTACACTACAAATTGCTTGATATGATTGTATGTTATGAGCATAGTGCTTCCATGCCAGATAATTGAAAGAGCAGCTTATGGAAGCTGTGGCTCCTTAGAGCCACATTCATGCATCATAAACTATGGGTAGATATATCCTATCAGTTTGTTGTTGTACACAATTTACTTGCACGTACTGCACATTTAACTTTACTACTAGCAGTGGAACATAGAGATGGGCCTTGGTAAGGTTGCTCCTTTGTGACATGGGCATCATGGAAATAGTCTCTCTGCACGTGAAGATAAGTCTGCATACATCTGATCCTCTTTAAACCCTATTAGTAGCAGGAGCCTTGTGCATCAAGACACCCTTTCTTTATTAGCATTATAGAATACAACATTCTAGTTTTCGTTATTTTGTCTTCTTGAATGAATATAAAACTGCACATTTGACTGAAACTAAAGTAAATTGGATGGTAAGACTTCTGGTGTAGTTACGGCGGATATACAGATCGTCACATTTCTCACTCAAATCAAGTAGATCGAGTAGGTTGAAATAATGACAGCTCTGTTATTATGTGGTCACAAGTAGATCAAGTAGGTCGAATAATGACAGCTCTATTATTATGTGGCAGTACCATCTTGTTTGAGTCCTCTGCTATCAAGGAACACTTTGCAGTTCAGAATATCTATCAAAGAAATGAATTTATACCCCCTTCCTTTCCCTGTTAATTATTGAATCTGCATAACACTTGTCTATTATTTTGGGTACATATATTAAATGTGACTTTCTCTTTAACTAGTTACAGATGTCTTTGTATGTGGGTCATCTCTCCCCTCATGTTCGACGAGAAGAACTTGAACAGGTTTTTCGGAGGTTTGGACGGTGTAGTGTACAACTGAAAGATGGATATGGATTTGCAGTCTATGAAGTTACTGCAAATGCAGAGAGAGCTCTGCGGGCATTGCGAGGCAAGAAATTTGTGGGGAGCAGATATCTCTTAACTGGTCTAACAAACAGCCTAGGCCTCTTCAAAGACCTGTAAGGAGCACCAGATTTTATGAACCCCATCGTGGAAGGAACTTCACGGAAGGCAATGGTAGAGGTGGGATCGTGGGCTCTCAAGACCGGAGGGATTTTTCTACTGGTGCAGCTCATGTTACAATGTATAATCATGGAGGGCATCAGTTAGATAATGCACCCAATAAAGAGGTTGGTCATATGCATGAGGATATTAATGATTTCAGAGGAGATAAAGGTGTAAATTTGAAGGAGAGAGTAATGGATGAAGGTGCTACAAATGATCTCAATCCCATTGAGAATGATCGATGGGGTGAATCTGGCAATGATACATTGACTGGTAATGGAATCGAGAATGGTGATGAGTTTGACCGCTATGAACCTTACCACGGTTATAATAGAAGCAATGAGAATGAAACAATCAGATGGTTAGCTCTTATGGCTCTCCAAACCGAGGAAGTTCTCAGGAAAAAAGGCAAAGAGAGCACTCTGTTGATGATGATTCTGAGAGGAACCTTGATAAATCAAAACCCCAGTTGACCTGTTATAACTGTGGACTAGTTGGTCACATAATGCGTAACTGCCCACAAGGGGATGCTCGGCGAGAGAAGTTTGGCAAGTTTAACCACAGGAGAGATGAAATAAATTCCGATATAAAGGAGAGAGAAGGCCAAAGCAGTTCAGACCCAGTTCATGGGAAGGCCAGATGCTAGTAGAGATCCTTTGATATCGAGGCACCATATGCAGGTAAGAAAGGAACCTCATTCTGTAAAAGCTAGAAGAGCGTCCAGGACAAGTGAGACTTCTCCAGAAATTCGGGAAAAACGACATTCCAAGCTCAGAGGTGATTCTCGGGAAAAGAAAGAAGCAAGCTGGAACATGAAGCCCCAAGAAAAGCTGTAAGAAGCAGAAGAAGACGAAGGAGATATCGTACATCATCACTTTCTTCCGATTCTTCTACACCTAGCTCACAATCACATTCACATTCTGCAAGATCAATATCGAATTCTGGCTCTCGTTCAAGCTCAAGGACTGCATCTTCTCGGTCTCGATCAGCATCTTCTGGTTCAAGGTCTGCTTCTTTGTCATCCTATTCTAAATCTGCTAGATCAAGGTCAAGTTTCCCTAGATCACTGTCTTTATCTGTCTCATTGGAACGGAAGACTACTCCTTCCCCGAAGAACAAGCAACTGGATGTTTGCATGAATACCTCTCCAAAGGGCAATGTGGAGGCTGTGACGAGCCCTGAGTCCAAGCATTTGGAGAATGCCAAACCAAAATTACATGCTCAGCAGTGGATGATGAAAATGCAGTAACTCCATTTAAGGTGGGTAGTAAAACTAATGGGGAACATATTGGATATGATGGTGATGATGTACGGTATACTACATTTCGTGTCGATTGTAGTGAAAGCAATACATGCGCAGATCTGCATAAAGATACTGTTCTTACTTGTGACAATCACGGACAGAACAATGACATGCAGGAAGCTCCGTCAGCAAAGCTGAATAGGCATATTGCCTCTAAATCCAAGACAAGCAAGTCTACCAGAATAACAACACAGGAAATGTTCTTGGTCCTGCAACACTATGGACTGGTAGCACCAGAAGAGGGTCTTGCAGATATATCTGTGGAGGAATACTTTGGTGCTGCTCGCTTGTGGCCATGGGAAATGATCTACTACCGGCGATTGAAAAGGGTCCCATTTCTACTGAGAACTATGCGAGGCGACTTGAGCAAAACAAGGAATTTGGCATTGTGGATAAGTACATTAGAAGCAGTAGTGGCTGGGGAGAATGTAGTCAGGATGATACATGACAAAACGCTCCATGCTGTCTTTATTTTTGAGATGCACATTGATTTGCATTTTTGATGGTGGAAATCGTTTTGTGCTAATTTGCTTCTGGAATTTGCTGTGTTCTCCCATGATCAGGTAAAATGAATCAGAATGCTTTATTTTGATACTTATAATTTAAGAAATTTCATGTAACACTTAAGAATATTTGTTAAAACCATACGTTGTGGAGATGATCATAATTACCATTCTTAGAAACTTCTTACAGGTTGGGAACTCTCTCTTTTGGAAAATTTGGGAACTCTCTCTTTTGGAAAATTAATATTCTGTTATAATATTGTGTAATCTTTGGCTGTGGTAGGTTCTTGAGCATCATCCTGTGATTCAGTATCTGTGTTTCTTGCTTATGGATTCTACTTTCTGTGCTGAAAGGACCTAGCCTGCAGTGCCATCTTTGTTTCTTTGCTTTTATCTTCAATGAGCCCACCATCCTCTTATGGTTGAAGTAAAAAGTGTGCTTAGATAGGTGACATACTTACACGTTGGTCATGTGAAGTAGATACCTTACGGTGCCTAAATCTGTTTGATTGCTTATTTCAAATTATTAAGTTGACAACAGTGTTCAAAGGAATTGATTTTGGAAAAGGCGTCAAATCAACATTAGAGATCCTCGGATGACGGAACTCAAAAGTCTCATGTGTGACATATGGGAAAACAAATTTTGGGGTTATGCTGGTAATTGGTTTTCTTGTATGGTGTTCAGGGTGTGTGAAAACTCTCTAAGGCACATGTTTTGCAAAAACAATGGATATTTACTTTACACTACTTATTCTTTCTCTTGTTCTACCAGGTTGCTCTGTTACCATGTGCTGATGGTTTTACGATCTGTGATTTTGTAATCATCTTGCATTCAGAAGTTGGAGTCTATCATTACATAACGATCAAATTAATGTAAATACTGTTGAATGGTTCAGAAACTTCTCATATTTGTTTTACACATGGTTATGAAGGATGATATGTAACATTTTAGTGCTCATGTAAATATCAGAATTGCTTGGAACTCAGTTTTTCAGTGCATCAGATATCTGCCACTTAAGCATGGACGCCATTTTTTATTAAAAACTTGTGCCTTGTTATGAACTAGTGCTTTTAATGAAGACAGATCGTGCTATTGTTAAACTCTTAAATTTAATAGAATTTGTTATACCCTGCTGGGTTTCATTCATGACTTGACTCCTATTCATATGCTCTCAGTTTACCTTTATGTGTGTGCCTGCGTGTGTGTGCAGGTTTAGACTACAAACTATTGAAACTGCAATGAGAATCGGATTATGAATGAGCTCGCATTGGACAAGATTCAGCCCCCTGCTGCTGTATCACACTCATTCCCGAGTGTGATTGATGGGGCAGCAGACTTATCCAATTCCATTATAATAGCAATGGTTTGTGATCAAAACCACTTTATCTCACGTGCCTGTGTTGTTTGTCATTATCCATATATTCCCATGCAAAGTGTGCAAAACAATCGGAGCAGGCCACCATACTGATTGTTCGGCTATCACGATTGAAATGAACCAGATGATGTATCTACCACATTGGGCCCTCAGAATTATGCAGTAAATCAGCTTTTTTTCCTTTCTTTTCTTTTTTTTTTTTCTTCTGATGCAATGTCAGGAATTTATCGCAGTGATTAAAAGTGTTTACAAGACGAGGATTATTAGACGTACATGGGTGTTGGAGTTTCATGTGATTGCTGTCGGAACCGTGTAACAAAGTAAGAGAGTGGGGTCAGGAGCTTTGAAAATTTTTGCTCCTCTTCACTCAAGCAGCTTATATACGCTTTATGTTACCGAGCAGAGGATCTTGAAGCTTCCTCTGTATGCAGACCGTCCAGCTGTTTGGTAAGCCAAATGTTTGTTGTAAACTTTGCTCGCCTACGTGGCCCCGAATCTAAACACCCAGTTGTTTCTCTCTTTCCGTATGCTCCAAGGAAATGTTTGGAGGAGGCGGTCGCATGCTCTCGTCTGTTTCCTTTCTCCAATTGATCCCCTCCATTCTATCCAGATATCTTATACCGAGGTCGGTGAAAATTGGATGGATGGTATCCTGGTTATCCTATCCCATATGGAGCAGGAGTAGGGACATCTTAGCCCATACAGCTTTGTCTGCCTGTCGGCCCTGTGCATCAATTCATGCTGGTATTAGATGCAAACTCGAGCTCATTATGCGGTGCAACAATATTAGATGAAATGAATGTTCCAGCTTAGCCGTCTGGAAGAATTTATAGGAAGTGGTTGGTGCTTCATTTGTCTCTCCTTTTGCTTGGTGACAAGGGGGGCTTTCAGAATCTACATCGCTTACACAACTCGCATGCATCAATCTCTGTCGCTTGATAAGCTAGTTTTCTATCTTTTTATATTGCAATATATCAATCCGTTGGTGTGGGGAAAAGATCGCAGGATTGTTATGACGTTGATGTTTGTACGTTCTGGTGAATATCTATCTAAGCAGAGGGATTGCAATCAGAAATTGCCCTTCTTAGTTTCTTCTTCTTAGATGCTTGCATGGGCATGACTCCACCAACTCAGGTGTTGAAGCATCCAATAGCAGCACAAGGAGTAATACCATCCGACATCTCTAATCGAGAATAATGAATCCAAGGGACACCAAAACCTTAACCTAGAAATGGATCACGTACCCAACTTTCAGGTTTGCTGTCCTTTCCCCTCTTCTCTTTTTAGTAAGACAGGCCCACATCTTCAAATTTGTACAGGGAGAAGCGCAGAGGGGTGAAGCAAAAAGAAATGGATGCATTGATTTGATGCCCAAATGGAGAGGCAACTGTGATGAGGGTTGCATTTAGTGGTGCCATGGCGGTGCGTTGGATGTATTGGAGAGGGGAGTAAAGGGGTGACGAGGATGAGAGGCAGGTGAGAGAGTAGAAATAAATTGGTATTTATCACCTGACGTAATCCCACAATTATTATCAACCGTCTCGCTTACTCTGCATTAAATGGATTTTTATGGTATTTCAAGCCAAACTCGTCTTCCATCTCAATGACTCTTAACCACCCATACCCATCCCTCCTAAGCTCCCCTACTTTGGTATCTTCAAGTCCAAATAATACGTGGAACGACTCTTTACGAATTGACGAAAATGCCCTTCACCATAATTGAAGATTCTTTGCCCCTAAGATTCGCGGGTTTGCCTTGTGGCGTTCATCCTCAAAATAGCATTATTTATTGTGAAGCGACTAATACTATGGATTAGGTGGTCGCTCTTGTGAAGGGATTTTGTAGATGGATATGATGGTCATTCCAGCGCCGTTATGTATTATCTTTTTTCTAATTCTGTATTTATATTAAACTACTATGAGTTCTCCAGCTTATCAAAAAAAAAATCCATTCCTCTACTGCTAGACGTTTCTATATCTATTCCAAGTATCAATATGAATAAAAGAGCTAATTTCAAGTGGATAACGCATCAACCGATTCGAGAAAATATTAGACAGGAAGAACTCAGTATCCGTTAATGATTCTAGAATTAACTCGAGCTCCTCATGATTGGCCCGTTTTACATTGTCTTCAGCAAAAGAGGAGCGCGAAATACAGAGTAGGAAACTATGTTAAAAAACTAGACTAGTAGAAGCAAAGCAGACATTAGAGCGATATACGAAACTAGCCAGACTAAGAAGCAAAAGAAGTAGGAAGAAACCTATGATTTAGAGAGAGAGGATATGCTAATAGTAATAGCAACTGTCTTTAGGTCTTTCTGATCTTCTTGCTAATATTGTTGTTGCCGCCGTCGGTGGTGGTGGTGGTGGTGGTGGTGGTGGCGGCGGCGGCGGCGGCGCGGAGGAAGTCGAGGAGGACGGCATTCTTGCACTTGGGGCACTTGGGGTCCTCCTGGGAGAGCATGACGTACATGAGGCAGCGGTGCAGCCTGCGAGCACCATGGTCGTCGCCTCTGGGCTGTTGGAGCCCGACGACACGCACGAGCTTGGTGGAGACAACGACGCCAAGGACTCCTCCTCCTCTGCTCCCAACCTTCTCGAAGTCGTCCGCAGGGACAAGTTCAGCTTCAGCTCCAGCTTCGGGCTCTTGCCATTGTTGCGTCTCATTGCTGCCCTCCTGCACAAGATCTTTCCTGTCTCGATACCAAAACGATAGAAATCAGTATAGCCAAGGCCATCTAGCACTATTGGATTACTATCAGTTAGAATTAATAGTTGCTACGAGAGGGAGAGGGAGAGGGAGAGGGAGAGGGAGGGAGAGGGAGAGAGGTCAAGGCACCTCCAACGCGGTCGCTGTGGCCAAGAGAAGAACGTCCACCACTGCAACGATGCTGTTGGTTTGGTTGTGGGGAGCCTCCAATGCCATTATATAGGAGGATTGAAAGAAGTGGTCAATGGTTTCTTTAATACAAGCAGAACAGATAATTTAATTCTTCTCTCTCTCTCTCTCTCTCTGACACGCCATTCTGTTTTGTTTTGTTATTCTTCTCTTGTTTTCTTAGTTGGTATCCAGGAGGAGGGAAGGGAGAGGATGGTGGAATTGAATAGAATTGAAGGATTGTGTGGAAGAGGAGTACAATATTGAGGCCTGGAAATGAATTAATGGTGGAAAAAAAAACCGAGGGGTTTGCCGTGTAGGTGTGGGGGAGAGGGAGAGGATTGAGAAGAAAAAAAAAATGCAGTAAATATTGCGACTGCAGAGAGCAACACAGCTTCATTTATTGCAAGTTTAGTCGGTGAATAAGCAAAGATTTCTGCAAGCATGCGTACAAAATATATATATATATATATATATATATATATACAATATG
>KE504634.1:2800366-2822907 GCA_000441515.1 Elaeis oleifera | reverse complement strand
TATATATATATATATATATATAACAATATGCACAAATATAAAAATATATATATTTTTTAAACACAGTTGGAGGTTTAATTGCCTATTTAATTCCGAACAGATACAAGAGGATTTTCTAAATCGTTGCAATGAATACAAGTGGCATTGGAGGAATTTGAGAAATTAGCTGGATTATCGCGAAAATTTGGAGGAATAATGCACACGCAGTGCATTAACGTGAGTGAGATGTTTTACTAAACGAGTTGGTTCTGTAAATAATAAAACAATGAAAGAAACAGGGTTAGACCCGAATCTTGGTCGTTAACTTGTTGTAATTTTGAATTATGATATAAATGATGCTGACCATTGTGCTATTTTTAGGAAATCTTATGTCTATATTTTTGCATTGCATTAAATGGCCAGCAAATTCCGTTTCTTTCATGCTATAAAAGATAATTTCCACTGTAATGAGAAAACGATTAGTTGGATTACTGGTATTAGTCATTTTCTCTTTATATGAGTGTCTTTTTATAGTTGATCATTTCAAAGCTTTTCAATAATTTCTGATTCAACGTCCTGCAATGTGATTTATTGTTGCAATGGCTCCAAGGCATCGAAGCTAACAAAGTAAATGGAATTGAATGTATCACCAGTTATCTTAATGAATGGGTCTTAAATATTTATATACAACTTTAAGCAAATGGGTCCTTATTTCCAATTTAACGAAAGATACCAGACGTGTAGCTTTATAACTCATTTGTTTTCCATATTGACCGATATGGTGACACATTATTATTAACATCATTATGATGCATTCGAAGGCTATTCAGTCAAAAGGCTGGCCTTGTTACTTAGTATTTGCATTTATCTGGCATAAACCCAAGTCACATATTCCGAGAAAGATTTTCTGAACATCGAGTGTTTCCTCAGCTGAGTATTTTAAGTTTTTTTTTTTTTCCTCTCTCTCTCTTTCTTGAAGCATGTTTTAAGTTTAAGTTTTTAACTTCCATTCTAGAGAAATATTTTCTTTTCCAATAATTATCAACTCTCATCCAAGCTCTTTTCCCTTATTTGTGGGACAAAAATTTCTTTCAAGCTGATTCTGTCTTGCTTTTCCAATATGTTTACCCATTTACACTTGCATAACAAGTAGAGAATAATTGGCAAACTCTATTCATAGAAGACTAATGCCATTGTGGATGTAAGGGTATCATAATCGATTTAAAACAAATTCTATTTGTTACAAAATGTAGAGCCATTAATGCCCTCGTTGATATCTAGCTTCTGCAATAATGGTTGGCAACTCAATCTGGAGTCAATGTTTGCCAGCTTGAGACTTGGATGATTTCTTTTGTTCGAATTTTCCCATCACCCATCACGATTCCATTTATAACATTTGCTGCAAGGATAAAAGCAGCATCATGGATTGCACTATGTTTACATCTATTTATGACTCTTGGCTGTCATTACTCAAGCACTACTGCACTAGGTAAGCTAATGAAGGATATTGTTAAGTAATGGAATTATTTGTATATAGTTGAATTAGTTGGTATTGGTGCCAAGGCCATGTGCACACTTTTGATATCTTGGCAAGTCCATGGAAGGATCTGAGGAGTTTAATTGGAGGGAAGGAAGGATATAAATGTCTTCGAGGCATTTGTTATAGGAGACTATAAATGCCCTATGAATCATGAACTTTGAAAAGATATATTTATATGAGCATTCATGCAATTGGAGGCGCCCAGCTTTTGGTGAGGAAAGTTTGGTTCATGGCTCCCAAGAGATGAGCCTTTGTTTGTTTGGCGTGTCCCTTGGCTTGACTGATGAGGAACTTTCTTTTAGCAATTTGGACAAAACCAAATCTTAGGATTGATCCACCTTTGGTAGCTAGAGTCAACTTTATAAGCACACCCATCAGTCGATGCCTTTTAGGCCAAAATCCACTTGAAAAGATGTGATAGTTGACTTGTTTAAATGCTTCCTTAAGTGCATCATAAATTGGTATTGTTAGGATATACCGACTGACCCCGACGCCGACTCATCGACCGATCCCGACGTCGATCCGTCTTTAGAATGGTCCGACCGATGACCGACTCTGCTTATCCAGTGAACGGACGACTCCGACAATAACTGCTGACGATGTCCGACCCGGAGTGTGCCGGCCGAGCGGGCCAACACTGTCGCCAACCGACCGAAAGGCCGAACCTATATCACCGACTCTACGTTGGGTGGGTAGCCGACGTCCGACTTCTACAAGCCACCAGATCGGCCGACTGTGCTCCCGAGTCACCACTCGACAGCCGAATCCCGACGCATAGTCGGCCAGCCCTTCCAAATACCGTACGACCGGCATGGGTGCTATCCTGTCAAGGATATGCTGCACGACCGCCAAGGGGTGTTGTCCTGCCAAGGATCTGGGACGCCGTCCTGCCAAGGACATGGATTAATTCCAATGACCTGTCAGCCCATCAATGATTTGACAATCTCCGATGACTTGACAACTCCCCAGTTGTCTACATCATCAGTGGCGGAGCCATACCGCCTTCTGCTATAAAACAGGGTAAGGCAACAGCTTAAGGTAAGGTCCAGAGAGAGGTCTCGGAAGGCACTCTAACTCTCTGAAGCTCTCTCGAGCTCTCCCTCTCTCCATCACTGAGCCCCTTGATTCTTTCTACTGTTGCCCAGTCTCCTCTCTGACTTGACCGTCGAAGGATCTCCGCCGGAGGCATCTCCGATCAGTGTAGACTTTCCTTGCAGGTGCTCGTTCCCGGCGACCAGGCGACGAGGGGATTGGCCGCAACAGATTTGGCGCGCCAGGTAGGGGAGCACGACCTCCATAAAGATTGAAAAATCCTTTCAAGATGACGAGAACCAGGGCTTAGCAATCGAGAGCTACCGGATCGACGAGGTACTCTTCCCACCGGGAAGAGGCCTCCCCTCCACCCTCCATGGCGGAACCCAGCTCTCCACGTCCTGTGGTGACCACAGAGGTGCAGATCGCGACGATCGTATGGCAGATGACTGTTCTGACGGATGCAGTCAAAAGCCTCCAACAGCAACCAACCCAGTTACCGCATCCGCCGACGGAACAACCGGCGGCGCACCCGATGCCGTCCAGAAGCAGCCGTCGACGCCCGCGTCGGTCTCCGTCTCCTCCTCAAGAGCGACCATCTCAGCACTCCACCAAGAAGGGGGAGACGGCCACGGCGTGACACCTGCCGGCCTCGGCATCCCTCTCCTTCCCAGCTGGAGCGAGCGAGGAAGGAGAAGCGACCGCGGATACCGTCCGCCTCTCTCTCGAATTCGTCAGGAGGTTCGACCCCTGGGTTTTCCAACAACGACGGTTGGAGGACTACGAACGCAGGTTCGAAGAATCGACCGTCGGCTTATCCAGCTCCAGGTAGATGGGCAGAAGTCTTCGAACGACGTTGACTTCCAGACCGCCCAACCTCTCTCCCGATTCATCCTCGACGAACCGATCCCTAGTCGGTTCAAGATGCCCCACGTGGAGCCTTACGATGGCTCCAACGACCCAGTTGACCACCTGGAGAGCTACAAGGCTCTCATGACGATCCAGGGGCAACCGATGCTCTCCTCTGCATCGACTTCCCGCCATACTTCGCAAAGCTGCCAGGGCCTAGTACTCCGGCCTCCACTCAGGAAGCATCCACTCCTTCGGGCAGCCGAGCATTCTTTCGTGGCCCATTTCAGCATCAGCTGGAAGCCGTCACGAATCTTGGACAGCCTTTTCTCCCTCAAGCAGGGAGAAAATGAAATGCTCCGGCACTTCGTGACCCGATTCAACGCGGCCACGCTTGAGGTTCGGGACCTCAATGAAGATATGGCTATCTCAGCCATGAAGAGGGGGCTAAGGGGTCCCGATTCCCATACACCTTGGACAAGATCCTCCCCCGGACATATGCCGAACTGCTGGAGCGCGCATACAAATACATGCGCGCAGACGAAGGAGCTTCCGATCGGCGCCTGACCGAGACCAAGGGCCCGAAGGAGAAGCGAAAGAAAGTCGGACCCCTGCTGAGCCTAGCGGGCCCCGACCGACAGACGGGTCTCGCCCCGGCGACAGAACCCGAGATCGCCCCGACGGTGGAGTCCGAGGCCGATGCGTCGCAGGTATGACTCCTACACTCCTCTCTCTGCTCCTCATGCGTAGATTTTGATGGAGATCGAAGAAGAGAAATATCTGCGACGGCCTCCACCTTTGAAGGCAAAGGGCCTCAACCGACGAAAATACTGTCGATTCCATCGGGGCCACGGTCACAATACCGAGCAGTGCATCCAGCTCAAGGATAAAATAGAGGCCCTCATACGGCGAGGGTATCTCGAAAAGTTTCGAAGGAACCCGCCGACTCGACCCGTCCCGACCGACGACCCCAACCGACTGAAGAGACGGCAAACAATCAGCCTACGATTGGGGTCATCAACATGATCTCCAAACGACCGGACCAGAGGACGACTACTGAAGGGGAGTCGACGAAGAAGCTGCGCCAAGATAATGTAATCATCTTTACGGACGAAGATGCTCGGAGAATCCAAACTCCCCATGATGACGCTGTTGTTGTCTTGGCGACAATAGCAAATTATGATGTAAAAGGATTCTTGTTGATAATGGAAGTACGACTAATATTTGTTCTACTCGATCTTCTCTCGAATGCGACTATCGATCGATCGGCTCGAGAGAGTCTCTACGCCCCTAGTAGGTTTCGCTGGAGATGCCGTCACGGTGGAAGGAGAAATTACCCTTCCTGTGACAGCTGGAACCGAACCACGACAAAGCACCGTCCACTTAACCTTCACGGTCATCCAAGTGCCTTCGGCCTATAACGCCATACTTGGAAGACCCAGACTAAACGCTCTCAGAGCGATAGTCTCGACATATCACCTGCTGGTCCGATTTTCGACTAGAAATGGAGCTGAAAAAATATGCGGGGATCAACAACTCGCTCGACGATGCTTTCAAATCTCGACTCAAAGCGATGCGCCAAAGGATTCCCTACCGATCGACAAGTTGGATCAACGAGAAGAGGAGGAACGGGGCAAACTGGCCGAACAGCTGGTTTCCATCGCAATAGCAGAGAATCCCGAACAGGTGGTCTGGGTCGGATTGCAATTATCCGACCCTGAGCGACGGCAGCTGATAGAGCTGTTGAAGGCCAATGCCGACGTATTCGTTTGGTCGGCAGCGGATATGTCCGGCATCCCCCCGGAGACGATGACTCACCGACTCAACATCGACCCTGGCATGAGGTCGGTGAGGCAGAAGAAGTGGTCTTTTGCTCCCGAAAGGCAGAAGGCCATCGACGAGAAAGTGGACAAGCTACTCGAGGCGGGCTTCATCAGAAAACTACGTACCCCGACTGGCTCGCCAATGTTGTCATGGTGAAAAAGCCAACGGAAAGTGGAGGATCTGCATCGACTATACCGACCTGAATCGTGCCTGCCCGAAGGACGGCTTCCCACTTCCGAAAATCGATCAGCTGGTGGACGCGACGTTCGGCCATCGACTGCTCAGCTTCATGGATGCCTTTGTCGGATACAACCAGATCCGGATGGTGCCCGAGGACGAGGAGCATACGGCCTTCGTGATCGCTAAGGGCCTTTACTGCTACAGAGTAATGCCCTTCGGTCTGAAGAATGTCGGAGCCACCTACCAGTGACTCGTCAATAAGATCTTCAAAGATCAAATCGGGCGCAACATGGAGGTGTACGTGGACGACATGCTGGTGAAGAGCGTGCAGACTTCAGGTCACGTCCAAGATCTTGAAGAAACTTTTCGCACTCTTTGACGGCATCGGATGAAGCTGAACCCGACTAAGTGCGCCTTCGGAGTGACCTCGGAGAAGTTCCTCGGGTTTCTTATTTTCCAACGAGGAATCGAGGCCAACCCTGAGAAGATAAAGACGATCATCGATATGCGGCATCCGAACACCAAAAAGAAAGTACAGCGGCTCAACGGAAGGATCATCGCACTCAGCCGATTCATTTCTCGATCGGCTGAGAGATGCCTCCCGTTCTTCAAAACCCTGAGGCGGGCAAAGGATTTTTTCTGACCGGACGAGTGCCGGCAGGCCTTCGAGGATCTGAAGAAGTATCTGACTTCTCCACCTCTGCTTGTAAAATCGAAGATCGAAGAAATGTTGTACCTCTACTTGGCTACCTCCCCCGAGGCAGTTAGCTCGGTGCTCATCCGGAAGAACGAGAGCCGAATTCATCAGCCCATATACTACACCAGCAAAGTTCTCCACGAAGCTGAAACTCGGTACACGAAGGCAGAGAAAATGATATTACTTTGGTCATATCAGCGCAGCGACTCCGTCCGTATTTCCAAGCGCACGCCATCGTGGTCCTCACCGATCAGCCCCTGAGAGCGATCCTGCACCGCCCTGACACATCAGGACGACTGACAAAATGGGCGGTGAGACTGAGCGAGTTCGACATTCAGTACCGACATGACCTGCTCTGAAAGCCCAGGTTCTGACTGACTTTATTGCGGAGTGCCCGACAACCGACCAAGTGTCGGGAGACGAGAGCTCCAAAGAGGCTGCGAACCCCGAATATAACCCCGGGTCGACCTGGGTATTGCATATCGATGGAGCTTCCAATGCTCGAGGAAGCGGGGCCGGGTTCCTGCTCACCAACTCGGAGGGAGTGGTTACCGAGCACGCCCTCCGATTTGACTTCAAGACCTCCAATAAGCAAGCCGAATACGAGGCGCTCCTCGCAGGCTTGAGAGTGGCGAAGGAGCTCGGGATCGACAGCTTCAGAGTCTTCTCCGACTCCCAACTGATTGTAGGGTAGATCAAAGGCGAATTCGAAGCGCGAGATCCGACCATGGCAAAATATCTCCAGAAAGTGAGAGATCTCGTAGCACATCTTAAGTACTTCGAGATCTCCCACATTCTCAGGACGGAGAACGCTTGGGCTGACGCACTCTCCAGGCTTGCGACATCCGACTATGGCACTTTGGGCCGGACACTCATAGAGAGTCTCGAGCAACCGAACGTCGACAAGACTGAAGAGGTGCTACAACTGACGACCGAGCCGAACTGGATGGATCCAATCGTTCAGTATCTGACCGATGGAACCAGCCCTGAAGACCCTGCGGAAGCCAAACGACTCCGGTGGGCGGCCTCCCAATATGTAATGATGGACGGACGACTCTACAAGAGGTCGTTCTCCTCCCCTTGCTGAGATGCCTGGGACCGACTGACGCGGACTACGCACTCAGAGAGGTGCATGAAGGGATCTGCAAAAATCACTTGGAGGGCAAATTCTTGGCCTACAAAGTCCTACGGCAGGGTTACTACTGGCCCACCATGAAGAAGGATGCGGCTGAGTTGGTTCGGAGGTGTGAACCATGTCAAAAGTATGCCAACATATAATACCAACCCGCCAACCAGCTGACTCCCATTGTTGCCCCGTGGCCCTTCGCCCAGTGAGAAATTGACATACTCGGCCCTTTTCCTCCGGCATCTGGCCAAAGGAAGTTCATAGTCGTCGCGATTGACTATTTCACTAAGTGGACGGAGGCCGAACCTCTGGCGCAAATCACCAAGCGCAAGATGGAAGACTTCATCCAGAAGTCCATCATCTTCAGATTCGGACTACCACACACTATCATCACCGACAATGGGCGACAGTTCGACAACCAAGACTTCAGAGAGTTCTGTGCGAGATTTCATATCACGCACAAGCTGACCTCGGTCGAGCATCCACAGTCCAACGACGAGGTCAAAGTGACCAACCGGACCATTTTGCACGGACTGAAGATCCGACTGAACGAAGCCAAAGGCCTCTGGGTTGAGGAGTTGCACTCCATCCTGTGGGCGTACCGAACGACACCCCATGTCTCGACCGAGAAATCTCCTTTCAATTTGGCCTACAGGACGGAGGCAATGATCCCACTGGAGATCGGGCTACCATCAACTAGAGTTAAGCAGTATTGTGAACCGGACAACTCCGAATGTCGGAGAGCCGACTTGGACCTCCTATCCGAACTCCGACACGAGGCTCAGCTCGGCATGGCTTCTTACTGACAAAGAGTGGCCCGATACTACAATGCTAAGGTCAAGCCGAAGTTCTTTAGACCTGGTCCTGAGGAAGGCGAAAGTCTCGAAGCCTCTAGACCAAGAAAAACTGTCTCTGAACTGGGAAGGACCCTACAAGATAGCGGACACCTACAGGCCGGGCGCTTACCAACTGGAGACTCTAGAAGGAACGGCTATTCTCCGGACTTGGAATGCCGACATTTTGAGATTGTACTACCAGTAAACTCTGCATGCCCTTGTTCGAAATACAAACTCAGTTTCAAAATTTCAGAGTTTACGAGTTTTGGTTCTCCAACTGTGGGTCGACGCTCGCCAAGGGTACGAGCCCCGACGCTCCGACTTGGGCCCAACGTTTCGTTGCGAATCCACGGTCCGATCACCGACGACGCATCGGACTCTTACGAGGACCGATCTATCTACGCTAGTGGAAGGCCGGCGCTGGCGATGAAAACCCCCTAAGTTGAAGCCACGCTCCTTCCACAGTCAACTCTCGAGCAAGACGACTGGCTAACTTGCCGACTTGGCTCCGACCAAGAAAGGCAAAACGCCAACGTGACCAACGTCGCATTCGCGACATACCGACCAGATCACGATCGGTCGAAGGGTATTCGGCTTACCACCGTTTATCACACGTCGCGACGTATACGCCCGACCAAGAACCGGGCAATAGATGACCGACTTGTCAACGTTCCCTAACTGAATACGTCGGATACTATTCGACTATCAGACTCTACGGGATGATCGGGTCAACGAGCTACGTCCGAAGGTCAGTCGACACCCGACTCGACAAATACGCCCGACTCAGGTCTGGACAACGGACGCTCGACTTAGACTCTCGACTATCGGATCCTACGACAGTCAGGACGCCGGTCTATAATCGGAGCTCGCTCTGCCTTTACCGTGGCGCGCGCTACCGACTGTCTCGACTAACTATCCGGGATCTTACCGAACATCCTAACGAGGTACGTCGGGCCTACAACTTATACGCTCGGAGGCGTTTCGGTGAAACATACATTCCAGGATGCATTTCAAGTTACATGAAAAGGAAAGTTGAAGGTTTTCGATTTCATTCAAAGTAAAGCTAGATTTACAAAATTGGGCCGAAGCCCGATTACAAATATTCAAAACAGAAGCAAAAACAAAAGTTGCTCCAGCTACTCGTCGGAGTCAACTTCTTGGACCGGGAGAAGCTCGGGGGCGATCGGCGTGCCCGCTCGAGTTGGAGTAGGATCGGGAGTCGGGGCTGCCTCACCTTCGGTGACTTGATTCGGAACGGCTTCCTCCACGACAGTGTGATCTCCCGACGTTGGGTCGGCCACCTCTTCTGTGACTTGGCCCTCCAACTCTGGGGGAACAACGCTGCTGAGATCAAGCTCCGGATACAGACCCTGGACTGTGTCCCGAGCATCCTCGTACCCCACTCGATACGAGATGAAGCCGCTCTCCAGGAGCTCCTCCCGATAATCGTCGGAGCCGCGGAAGTCCTCCACCGCCCGACTCATTGCCTCCTTCGTCGATTCCGCCTCCGCCTTCGCCATGTCTGCGTCGACTTTGGCGATGGACAAGTTCTCCTCGACCTTGGCGAGATTCTCCAGGCTCACCCAGAGTTGCTCGCGCTCGGCCTCAAGCTCGCCGATGCAACCATCCCGCTCGCACCACAGTCGGTAAGCGGTACGGCCCTTACGCTTGGCTTCCTCGCAGGCCGACTTAAGTTCGATCCCCGAGGCAGCCAAGGCATCGATAAGACGAAAGATCTCCTCCTCGAGCCTCGCCTCCCGATCGATCGACAGCTTCAGCTGCTCGACCAATACCACCTTCTCAGCCTCGGCGGTCTCTGCCCTATCCTTCCAGGCCGCCCGGACGTCCCGAACCTTCGATATCCGGCCTCCAGTTCGGACATGCTATAGATAGGCTGTGAACAAAAATCGATCGTCAGAAGAATAAAATAACGAAAGCAACGATGAAGAAGGAAGACAAGGCAGAACTTATCCCAATCATAGTTGGATAAAAGGAAGACAACATCTCGATCACCGGTCGAGTCTTCAGAAGCTTCCGATCGGCCGGGAGGAGGGTCGCCTGGCACAGCCTCCTGGCCAAGTCGTGGTTGGCCAGAGCCGACGCTCCCTTGGGGACCCGGATGCCAGACGACGTAGCGCAGTCCCCGACCTCGTGTCGTCCGTCGGTGCCATCGGGGCCTTTCCCGACCAGTCGTCCAGGCCCGAAGGTCGGGAAGGAGGAAAGGCTCGAACTTGATTGAGCTCCCCCCGAGGCCGCGTCGGTAGCCGCCGAACACTGTTCGGGCTCCCGAACTTCAGCTCGAACCTCCTCTGTCGGCGAAGCTGCCGACACTCCCTCGGCTACGCCCTCCGCCGTCCTTCCCTCGGGCTATTCCTCGAGTGGCACCGCCGGCGCCGACAATGCAATGACCGGCTCCGATTGTTCGGCCGCCGACGCAGCGACAGTCGGGGGTGACGTCTGGGGCCTTTTGGGCGGTTGAAAAGGTCCGGCCCCAGACGTCGGCCTCTTTTTTGCCCCATGTTGCCTAATTTCGACGTCCGTCAGTCTCATCCTTGACGGCGTACCTGCAATTTTAATAAAGAATTAGCACAAGTTCGGAGACAAATGAAAAGCTAAAAGACAACCGACGGGCCGGACTATACCTGGGCGAGGGACCAGGCTTAAGCCGGCGTCATAAAGAGCTTGTTCGGTGACAAGCTCTCTCTGCTTCGGTACCGACATATCTTTGAGTCGGTAGAAGTCCTCCCGATCGTCTGCCTCCACCCGGCTGTTCTCGTTCGGCCGAGTCAGAGGGTCGCCCCAACGGGAAGGGAACCCCCAAGGTGATGAAGAGGAAACGAAGAAAAACTGATTCTTCCACCCATGAATAGACGATGGAAGATCCGTGATGAAGGAAAGACCCTTCCGAGAATTGAAAAACCACCACCCTCGGACTTTAAGGTGGGGTCGGAGAACGAAGAACGTCCGAAAGAGGAAAATTCGAGGATTGATCGACAAAAACCGACACAACTGGGCAAAACTGACTATCAGCCGGACTGAGTTCGGCACCAGTTGCGCCAGACAAAGTCTGTAATAGTCCAAAATATTCCGGACGAACTCCGGAACCGGAAGACGAAGACCGGCCCGGAGGTCCTCGACATAGAAGGCCACCTGACCCGGGGCGGGTTGTTAACCCGACCCTCGGCCCCAGGGGCGAACAGCCGAAACTGCTCCGGGATACTGTATAGCTCCTTGAGCCGATCGACGTTCGGCCCAGAAAGTGAAGAAACCTCCACCTCCGGGGTCGACCGAGAATCGTCAGTCGGGTTCCCCGACCGACTTCCTCGAGGAGGGGTTCTGGCCATGATGCTGGAACAAAGAAAGGAGGATGAAGAGGAAGAAGGAAGAAAATCCAAAGGAAGCGAAAAAAGCAAAAAACGCAAGGAGACAAAAGTCTCGAAGAAAATTTTCAAGAATGAAGGCAAGGACAGCTACCTGGGACAAGAGGGACCACTCGGCTAGAGTCTCAGCAACAGGACTGTGAAAAGTGAAGATTTGGACACAAGTAACCGCGTATATATAGTGCCCCTCGACGGCCGGGATGAGAGCACACCCAATGAGGGTCTCCCGGATGTTGACACGTGGCAGCATCTGGGCCCTCCCTCGATTCGACGATTTGATGTACCTGCCCCCGATCAAGCCACGTCGCCCCCATCCGCGCGAACGGCTCCGGCCCAATGACCTTCCGACACATGGTAAAAAAATCGCATCTCGGGATTAATTATCTGACGACGGTTCGCATTCCCGACGGGACGCCTGACGGCGGTCCGCATTCCCAAGGGAACAACTGGCGGCGGTTCCGTTTCTAAGAGACGCCTGACATCGGATCGTCCGGATCGTCCGTTGGTGAGGTCGGCAGAATCGGAGTGTGACGCGATGAAGATCCACTCCTTTCGCCCGATGCCCCGCCCACGTGGAAACGCGGGCCAACATGACATCAGACTCAGGAGTGGGGGGGCAACTGTTGGGATATACCGACTGACCCCGACGCCGACTCACCGTCCGATCCCGACGTCAATCCGTCCTCAGAATGGTCCGACCGACGACCGACTCTGCTCATCCGACGAACGGACCACTCCGACAATAACTGCCGACGATGCCCGACCCGGAGTGTGCCGGCCAAGCGGACCAACACTGCCGCCAACCGACCGAAAGGTCAAACCTATATCACCGACTCTACGTCAGATGGGGTAGCCGACGTCCGACTTCTACAAGCCACCAGATCGGCCGACTGTGCTCCCGAGTCGCCACTCGACAGCCGAATCCCGACGCATAGTCGGCCAGTCCTTCCAAACACCGTACGACCGGTATGGGCACTGTCCTGTCAAGGACATGCTGCACGACTGCCAGGGGTGTTGTCCTACCAAGGATCTGGGACGTCGTCCTGCCAAGGACATGGATTAATTCCAATGACCTGTCAGCCCATCGATGATTTGATAACCCCCGACGACTTGACAACTCTCCAGTTGTCTACATCATCAATGGCAGAGCCATACCGCCTTCTGCTATAAACGGGTAAGGCAACAGCTTAAGGTAAGGTCCAGAGAGAGGTCTCGGAAGGCACTCTAACTCCCTGAAGCTCTCTCGAGCTCTCCCTCTCTCCATCACTGAGCCCCTTGATTCTTTTCTACTGTTGCCCAGTCTCCTCTCTGACTTGACCGTCGGAGGATCCCCACCGGAGGCATCTTCGGTCAGTGTGGACTTCCCTTGCAGGTGCTCGTTCCCGACGATCAGGCGACGAAGGGATTGACCGCAACAGGTATGAATCAAGTAGACACGCAATAGTGATTTCTATGTCAATTTGTGTATTGCTTAGCCATATGATTTCAATTTTAGTTCGTATGTGACAACCCACACGAGTATGCATTTAGTCTCACATTCAATATTTATTGAAAAAATTTTAGATATTTATATAGGACTAAGAAATCCAAATAACATCTCTCAGTGAATCTTCATGGGTGAAATCCTGAGTTGTTACATTATAATACATAATCTACCCTTACTTGCCCAAGAAATTTGTAAACATAAATGAAAATCCAAACACCAAAACCATGTACTTCATTTGCATCACAAAATATGCTCATGGTGTCGACAAAATTTACAAGAATTGCCTCACTGGAATTTGAGCACAAAATATCCATTCTTGGAGGTAGGTGCCAAACCAGCTTCTATGGCTGCATCAGCAAAGAAAAATAGTACCTTGCTTGCTATAATAAGGAAAAAAATTAAAGATTTGTGGGCAGCTCGTGATCCACCCAAAACTACAAGGTGTATAGATTTGACGTGAAGAGGATTTGAAAAGGGGTATAAATGTGAAACAGAGCGAGGTTAAAGTTAAGTCAGTCTTGCACCCTCTCTTTTTTGGAAGAAAATAGTATATAATTTTCACACTTCAAGTCTACTTGGAAAAAGGTATTTTCTCACTTAAAAGTCATGTGCGAGAACTTTAGGTCAAAAGGTTGACAAAAGCTAGCTACCAAGGGATGGGAAAGGAGTAATTACTGGGTAGACTTAGCCTATCATAAATGTTGTAAGACAAAGCCAATGAAAAAAAAAATGCTGTAGCAGTATTTTGAACTAGTGAAGCAAGTATATTAAGATGGCTGTAGTTGCTGTGGACTAAATCTATCCAATAATTCCACGTAGGATGGATGGACTCTCCCTCATTTACATAATGTATTAATGAACAATTTTGATTAGCTAGGGATACCATCAATACCTCTTTCTTGCAAGGCACAACTCCATGAAGAGACCTAGTAAGAAACCACACACAAACTCCTTTAAATCATGCTTAGTACTCGGCTACATGTTTGTATTTGTGCGAGCAACTGTTGCCATTGGCTGGAGAGGATAAAAGACATGGTTTAAATGTGCTAACATTCATATGGTCTTAATTGGTTGGATATAAGAACAAAAAGTCCAGTGCAAAATAAGGTTTCTCCAAGTACATTTACCAGATCAAGCGGTGAAAGGGAATTAACCGCCGAGACCGGTCCTTAAAGGTGGCCGGCCACGTGCATGCATGGGTTAGGTCAGGTCAGGACTGGAAACCACCAAACTCAGCTAGATCTTGCCTAGGTCTAGACTATGGACCATGGTCCCTAATTCTGACCCATATTCTCATCGTACTAGATATTTAGGGACAAACGAAACGGTTAAGCCTTGACTCACCACCTAGGAATTTATGTTGGTCGGGTTAATGGACCCATGTGGGTCAAACCCCAGTGCGAGTTGAAATCCATCCCTCCCACTAAATTGTCACCTTATTGGTGATTAGTGAGAAATAAAGGACTCCCTCCTAGGATTTCACGAAATAGAACCCAGACCGGACAATCTTAGTCACGATGACCGGCGAGACCCGAAAGGAACTCAAGCCAAGTTCACCAAGTGATGGATCGAATCTAGTTGATTAATTTGATTAGACTCGAACCCAAGGGTAGCCTGGCCTTTTGGGTCTAGAAAACCGGCAAACCACATTGACACTGAAATGAGCCAACAAAATCTAATTAAAATAGTTCAGGTTTTCCGGCTTATTATCTCAACCCCAAATCGACCTAAAATGAGAGCCAACCTAAACCCACCAAGCGATGGGTTGAATCTAGGTGTTACGGATCCGATCCTATTTGGGTCGAGCTGCAGCCCAGGGAGGTCATGGTGCGCTGCAGGGCATTGATGCCACAGCCAAGCTTCCATGGGCATACGTCATAAGAAATGGACGCCCATTAAAGAACATTGAAGGCCTTCTTTCATTTCAACCTCTACGGAGGAGAAGTTTATGTGCTTGGGCGCCCCTCTCTCTACTTTTATGATCAGCATCACATCAGTAAATCTTGCCCCAGTTTCCCATGAGTTCTATCAATGCGCATTGATTCCCAAAGTAGCAAAACAACCATTTGTAGACCATAAAGTTCCTTTGACTAAGATCGTAGCGCTTGGAACACTCCATAATCTATTTACTTCTCCTAAGAAACAAGGACTCGGGACACATCTTTCACCATCCACATCCCTTCCCGGACTGCTTCCTGGGGACACTGTTGAGCATTGCAAACCTTATCGATCTTATTATTCTTATCCTTCTTTGAACCATCCATCTTATTGCCATAATCTCCTCTACAGTTGACATTCATGGACGTCTATCGAGCTATCAATTTCAAAGACTATGGTCACCTCACTGTTACAAGCGTGCATAACATTCATCTAGTGGAATTTCCTGTTCAAGTGTATCCATATCAAACAGTTTGCTGTGCAAGTCCTCGTGGAAGTCTATTTTGAGGAATACCCTCATCCATCGGAACATTCATCTTCAGACCTAATTGCTCGACCTTTTTATGTCTGGAACTTCCGATCCCTTGGTTGCCATTTACAAGCTACCCTGCCAATATGACAGGCTACCTGAAGTCACCATTGCTCTCCGGATTAGGAAAACCTGTGACAGGGCTTTCAAGGCCGGATAAATGTTTCTGAAGGCCTTTGACCACAAAAAGTTTTGGAAGGCCCGTCAGTCGCGTAAATCGGGTTGTCATTTCATTTATATAGAGAAGCACATTAAGACATTAGTCCAGAGCAAGATCTGGACATGTTGTTAAAAAAATGAAAAATATAAAAAAAAAAAAAAAATTACAAAAATCCCATTGAGATTTATGTCTATACATAAACATAATTAAGCTAAAACCTTAGCAAAACCATTTATCCAATACGAATGAACCATTGAATTACCTTTGGAAGAAGAGGAGGATGCACGCATTTATCATTTATGTCACTTGAGTTTATTTTGATCATTTCTCAGATTACTTTTTTTTCCGACATGCTATTTTGAGTCCTATTTAATATTGCGTTCCATTAAGTTGCAGATTAGAGTATTGGATTAAAATAAATCTTGAGAGGATAAGCATAAGTTTTCCAAACTATTTGGTGTGAGAATAATTTACCTGTAATCTTAGGAAGATTTTTATAATTTATTGTTAAATAAAAACAAAATTCATTCTTGCATCGAATAGAGAAGAATGAGCGAAATCTTTGGTCCATCAAGAGATGAAGTAATTTGTTCGCTTGTTCGTTGTCTGTGGGAGCTAAAATAGTCTGTGAGCGCTTGACAGAACATAGTAAGAAGAAAGAGGGCAGCAACCATCACACAGCAGCAGATGCTAACCTGTCATGGTTGGAATTGGAATAAATACATTAGTTGGCATCACGGGAGGACCAATGACTCATGCATGCACACCCATTGCTACGGGTTCTTTTAACAGCGACATGAAAGCAGCACCCAATCAACCTCTTGTGCCAGAGTTTAACGATCTTAGATAGGCCAGGCAACGAGAGGAACTTAAACGTTCAAGGAAATGTTAGGAATCCTGTGTATACCAGCATACAGGATAAGAGAGATTCATAGCATCGACAGAATGTAAATTAGGGTCCACTATGTCTTCAGAAATTGTTTTAGATTGTCTATGATTGCTGCCTGTGCCCCTAGACCATCCAACAATTAAGCAAGGCGAACATGAAACAGATCGGTTTGTTACACAAAAGTTGCTACGTGTCCACAAGTTCCTAAATCAGAGGCAGACGACCGCAAGATCCGTGCGCTCAATGATGCAGAACATTCCATGGCCTGATTTCCATGCCGTAGGGCTATCGTCAGCTAGGATTTGGAGGCCGGATCTCAATAGAAGTCCAATATTTCGAGTCCTATTGATGTTTAACCAATTAGTCACATCACACAGCACTTTGTGATACAGATCCGTAAATAGCAACCACAGCCCAAAAGGCCGAAACCTTTCTGATTGGTTAGATATGGTTTAGATATTAATTTCTTGAGATCTCAATGGTACCGAACATCGGTTGGTTGCCATTTCTTTTCAAGGATAATTACTTACCAATTACTTGTAAAGAAGTCCAAAAGAGCCTATAAAGGCTTAGTTTGGGCCGGATGACAACAGTTTAAGTGGTATTGTTTTAAAGAACGAAAGGCTTTGGCCAAGTTCGGCCCTTCTGTCTCCCCCACTCCCTCTCTCAATTGCTTCTGTCATCTTTGATTTCAAGTATTCCTTGTTTGGCTCTTCGGAACCACACTTTACTCTTGTTTCTACATAAATACAAATCCATCATCAGAATTTTTTTATGGAACTAGTATAAGCCACAACCAACGGACAAGTTTCCTTTAAAAGCTTGCCCTTCAGACCTAAAATCTCACCTAAAAATCTTAAACAGAAGATTTCTGGCCTTCTTTAATCAAAAATCGCAAGAAAATAGTTTTTGCGCTGATTTCTTTATCAGGCCAGCAAAGTGATTACTTGATTCACAACCTAGTTTTTCCAAGCCCTTCATGCCTACCTACACAAAAGCAGGCCCCTGTGACCTATCCACCATGTCCAAACACATGTCTAGAAGAGGGATCATAGGAAGATGCACTAAATTGAATAAAGTCCGATGCCAGAAACTCAGCCTCCTAGACATGAGCTAATGCCTTCCATTGTACAAGAAATTCTAATATCAAAATCTCTAATCTTCATGTCAAAATGTCAAACTTTCTATAAGAAAACATGTTATATGTGAAGAAACAGTCAAACTCTCTCTATAGTAGTAGGTAAAGACAGAGAACGTTCCCTGTGAGGTGAAGTAGAACATCTAGCAGGTTCAAGATGATTGAAACAAGTTGACCAGTACACAACTGGATATGTCAGATAATAGCATCATATTTTCAGTGCTTAACAAGACTGACAACTTGTGGTAGCAATTATTCGCAAAGAATCATTTTATACAATCTAAAGAACTTAAAATAGTCAAGTTTCTATTAGTAAGAAAATTCTCTTCCAACACAATGTAAAATCATGGAACATTTTTCATGCTAGAACTCCCATGAAAAATGGAACATAGTGTACAAGGTTAACATACATGTAAGATGAATAAGACTGAGAATCCCTAGTAATGACTGTGAACAAGGAATCATTTCATAAGCATCTAAAATAACTAAGCTGATACATTGAGAAGTAAAACAGACCATCTTCCAACAGAATGCAAAACCATTAAACATTTTTCATGCCAGAATTGTCACGGAAATGGATGTCAAGGGTAAAAGGTTATTTTTTGTACTAAAGGGTCATTACATTAAATGCAACCATTCATGTCACCAAGGAAAAAAAAACAGGTCTTCTTTTTCCAAATTTATGTGATTGGCATTGTATTTAAAAAAAAGCAGGTGAATTATCCTTGTCTGAGATACACAACTAGCATGACCAAGTTAATTGCTCCACAACAAAATTTCAAGTTCTAAAAGTCAGCAGTAAAACATAATATATGATTATCACACATAGCACGTGCAAGCATGCAATCATTTTCAAACATCCTAACCAGAAAACAACATTCCTCAGAAGTGTATAGTATAACCAACTATAGGATTTGAAAAGTATATATATATATATATTTGAAAGACAAATCCTGGGATAGAAAAGAGGACCAAATAAATATGATGCAACAGCAGCAATACTAGCACAAGACAACAATGCTACTATGGGGGGGAAAATATAAGCACAGATAAATGAATAGTGAATGTATGGAAGAATATTCGAAGGACATGCATGAAGTAATATTATACACAATCATACCTAGGCAGAAACTGAGGCGCCATTGATGTTGATATAGCTATCTGAACTTCAGATTTTTGCTGTTGATATGAATTATAACAGCCCACATGTTTTTCTCATTGCCATTGTTACCATCACTGCCACAGAGTACAACAGTAATTGCTAACATCGCTATCACTGTTGCTGCCATCATTATTGTTGCTCAATATATCAAACTAATAGATGATAAATCAGTTCGATAAATGGCACAAAGTGCTGCTAGGGAACCAAGGACTGGGTGAGGAATTAAAGGTCTGGCATCTAGAGATAATAATGTCAACTGAGAAAATCAATTTTAGAATAACCGAGCATACTAATACAAGGCAATCATTTTAACAGATCTACAAACATGCTGCACAGAGTTACACAGCTCCGCAACCAGCTTCAGTCTTGTTGTGACAAAGGCATCACTTCTTTATTGAACAGGCAAGGATCCAGGTATTGTGCTGTTTAAATCTGCCTGAACTGTTTCACTACTGAAATAACAGTACATCTGATAAAGATACATCCATGACAGCCAGGTAATTTCAATTAGTTCCAGGCTTCTCAATCTTCCACAATTTGCTGCCTCTCAATCTCATTAACATTTGCTGCCAAGAATTTCCAGTGCCATTTACTGTATTATTACTGCCGCGGCATTGCAGCAGCTGTTGCTGAAGGCTCTGAACAAGCTCATTCAGCCTCTGAATATTCTTTTCTTGTGAGAGGATTATCTGCAGCAATAGGCGAGATATCCATTGTTTACACAATGTTGGAAATGGTAGTATTAAGAAGAATCTCATGTAAAACTTCAGTATTTATGCATCCATGCACTCATGTAATCATATAGGTGGAAAAAATGTACATGCATACCACTCTACATGATACTTGTTCTTCACCACACAAAGGTAACAGGTAGAATTCATGCGAGAGCCAGTAAGTGGCATGCTACATATGTGTATTTCTAGTATTTAGGCAAAACCTCATACCATGTTGTGCGAGAGACAACATATCCTCCAGTTGCCAACATAGTACGATGGAATTTAGGGGTGACAAACTAGCAATGGATCAAGATGTGTCAAATCAATCTTCAACAACTAAAAGTTTAAACAAAACAGGCCTACACGAAACCTGACACAACCCAATCAGCTAGTAGGTCAGAATGTCTCATAAACAGTAACTAGCAAGTTAACTTCACGATTTGTAGACAACAATTTTGGCTAGATGAGATGAGAAAATGGATGAGGAGGAAACCTAGTAGGGCAGCATGAAGGTGATAGGCTGCAAGCCTCCAGCAGCTAGGTAGCAGGCAGCAGGGGTGTAGGGAAGTGTGGTGTCGAAGGTGAGGGACATGAAAAAGAAGCAAAGAGACAAGGATAATTGAAAAGTAGAGAAGGAAAGGGATTATGAGAACTGGAGGAGGGAAATTGTCAAATAAGTCCAGACAGAAGTAAAGGCCTAAGGGTGAGGTGGCGGTTGAAAAACAGATTGATTTGGTTGGGTTGACAAGTCAGCTCCAAAACAAAAATGTTAGTGATAATAGGTTGTCTAGGTTATATCACCCCTCGCCTAAACCTGAACAATATTGCTTGACAAAGCCAAAACTAGCTTGGGTCCATATTTAATTTAAGTGTAGGCCACCCTAGTTCAAGTTTTACCAACAGAGCCCAAACTCAATTCAGCTTAGCTCAGGCTTGGCGGATTCAATAGAAAGAAAGGTAAAAGTCACCACAACAATTACCTTGGAGCAAAGCTGATGTATGGTAAAGCTCTAAGGCAAGATCTATGACATGAAGGCCAAGCTGCAGGGACTAGAAGCATAAGCTGCGCTATCAATGTGAGATCAAAATGGTTAGAAACACCATAGCAGTGGGGAGAAAGGTGAAAAAGCAGTGAGGAAGAGACAGGCAAGCTAAGAAGAGGTAATCTAGGTAAAGAATACATGTAAAATGTATATATACACATAGAAATACATATTTATATGTATATACATAGACACACACACATGTCTAAATATGTGTGTGTGCACGCGCATAATATATATCACAGTACATACAAATGTTATTTTCATTATATAATTATAATTGATAATGAGGTATTGATGAAGCCAAGGGAACCATGACCATCTTAAATCAAGTCTGGGCTCAAAAAGATGTGCTTGACTAAGATGGAAACTGAACTTGCTAAGCCTTAGCTTGACTTGAAAAGTGTCAAGCCATCCTAAGCATCCTGCCAGTGCCAAATGTATTTACCATATCAGATCACAGCATACGAAATAAGCATCAAGCTGTAATACAAATAATATGGATTGTCTGTCATATAATCAACCAAATCATTGGAGCGCATTCAAATATTATTTTCTCCTTTCCTTAACCTCACTAGACTCTTAAAACTTAGGTCTTTCTTGTTGTTTATTTATTCTGATGTAATGCTAACCCATGCTAGTTTATTTATTAGATTGCTTTAATGTTAAATGCAATGTATATCCAAGACCAAATTGTCAAAAATCAGCAAGCATTTCTGTGAAAACATAGAACACAAGATTTATTGAAATAGGACAAGAATAATGGTTAAATATATAGAACATATATACTTCTTAACAGGAAGCAAAAAAAAATGCAGTTGGATTTGAAAAAAGAAGAAGAAAAAAAACCTAGTCCATGTTAGTAAACAGTAAGCCAATTCTGTAGCTTTTGGTATATTGCATCTTCATGTGGCATCAAGTACTGAGCTTTAGCAAAGGAACCAATAATGTGCTAGCCCACAGTGTTATAGGCTGGATACATGGTACTTCAATTGTGAAGTTATAAACCATTAAACACATCTTGGTCTAGCCCTATTCATTTCCTTTGAAAGTCAGATTCATTTACCAACAACAATTCCAATTTAAGGTACAAATGTGCAGCCAGAATATCCTCAAATTGATGTTGGTGAGGAATGACCATTTTCTACAGCAATAAGCTCAGTAAGTTGTATAATATATCAAAAGAAAAAAGGTGCTTCGTGCCTCCAAAATAATCAAATAATAGGATGTCAAGAAAGCTCAATATCCTCAATATGCATACGACTTTAAAAAGTATGTTAAACCAACAGAAACTCATCATCTTCAAAACCATGATTGTCTCTGTGCAACCATAAAGCTAAAGAGTCACTGCTTTTATTCTGTCAAGCTAGATACTTACAAGCTAACCGGTCAAGATAGATGAATATTCCAAACAAACTAGTTCTCCTGATTCAATAGAAAATCACTATTTATTCGTGGACTTATGCATCCCATCTACAATATCTACAGTTTAACAATAAATGATATAATCCACAACCACGAGCTTAGTTCAAATATCACAGATCACTGATTTCATTTTTTATAATGACGAGTAAAAAAAAAAAATTTATAACTAAGTTCCAATATGTGTTCACCAGATATATTGTCCTAGAAAATACAAGATAATAATGCAGCAATATTTTATGTTCAGTAGATTTTTTTTAAAAAAAAGAAACCATTACTGCGTATTATGTTTCAGTTACATAATGACGTGAGAACTGATTCCAGAACAATTTTTTTCAACAAGGTTATCTGCCATTTCTTTGGCAATTTTCTTAGAACTGTACACCAGATTCTGTTTTGCTATTTGCTTTCCTCCTAACAGATCTTAAAGTATTACATCAAATGCAGATTAATGATGGAAATATCAGCAATATTATTTGTCCACCAACATCATTGATGAATGCACAATAAAAATGCACAATTTGCATTTGATAAGCCCTAGCGACAAAAAAAGAGATCCAATCAATTGGCATGGATGAGTCCCCCCCCCTCTCTCTCTCTCTCTCTCTCTCTCTC
>KE504634.1:2757473-2800346 GCA_000441515.1 Elaeis oleifera | reverse complement strand
TCCAACTACAATTAGGTCGATGGAGTGACCGTCCCCCCCTCCCCCCTCCTCTCTCTCTCTCTCTCTCTCTCACGTTCAAGGCAAGTTCTTCATATGCAGGATGAAGTAGCAATGGAGGGAGAAGGTGATTCCAAAATAAATCTTTTCAACAAGGATAATGTACCATTCTTGGCAGTTTCTAGGCTGCAGATTCAGTTGTTCTGCATTTCCAACTAGCAGATCTTCAAGTATCACATAAAGGCAGATTAATGATGGATATGTTAAGAATATAGCTATTTGCCTCTCAACATAATTGACCAGTAGCATGCACATATAAATGTGCACATCTTTATTTGGTAAATCCTAGCTAAAAAAAAAAAAATAGCAAGCAAGCTACTTGTACAGATGTGTTTTCCCTCCTTTTTTTGTTTTTATTCCCTTCTAATAATGTGAATTCTTCATATGCTGTATCAAGCAGCAACAAAGCATTTAATTCTTTACCATTCTTTCACATTGGAATTTTAGTGTACTAGCACCTATTTATATGGGAGAATTTTGCATGTGCAAGAGCAAAAACAACACATATCAAGAAGGTAGGCTCAGATTTTCAATACACATTTTCACATCTGTCTACTCGAACATTTTTTTGAGAGGATAAAAAAGCAGCACATGTGAGAAGAATAACACAGCTAAAATTCGACCTGATTCTTGTCCATCGAAAACACATGAAGGGATATCCATGTCAGAAACTACTTTGTTTATGATGATCTACGATGCTCAAAATGCCTAAAAGCTAAAATGCAAGCATTCTAAAATTTTCTTACATAACTATCAAGTGGATGCAAAATTTACGATGATGGTAGCAGATGGGAAATAGGGACTCAACATCTATGTGACGCCTCCCTTGACTGACAGGTGAGTCGAAGGAGGTACCACAACACAAACCTTTGCATCCATGATTCCACCCTACATACAGGTGGGAAATGATTTTCATCCCTCCATACCATACCATACCATACCAAGCAAGTTATCTAATAGACCACTAGCCATGCTTTTAATTATTGACAAATGCAGGGCATTGTCAAATGGTAAAACAACAACAAGAAGACCACATACATTGTTTTTCCATAGAAGCTGTATGCAGACAAACATTTGCCTCATTGTTCCTTGCAAATGCCACTCTGAAGTTATAAGAATGAATGATGGAACAGAGATTAAAAAAGAAGAACGACTGAAAGAAAGGTAATAATATCAGATACCAATTGGTTTATGCCCAAGAAGGTGAACAACTGAGGCTATCTTCTTACTTGAAAATTTGATAGAAAGAGATGAACAACAAAGAAGGAGTTTACAAATCGCTTTCATCAACTTGAAGGAAGCTTATAATAGTTTAATAAGAAATTTATTTGATGGGCTTATATATTGAAATTTGAAGAAATGCACCTTATGTGGTTATAACCTATAAGTATTAGGAATAGTAGTAGCATTGTAATTCGTAAACCTTTTCTAATCACCACATGTTTACACCGAGAATCAGCATTGAACCCATTTTATTATACACAAATCATAAATAAACTTACTGTTAACATTCAGAAGAACATATCATAGCATATGCCAGTCTCGATTGATGAGAAGAGGACAAGATTACATGCTGAATTGATTTGTACAGGAAGGCTCTGAAGCATAAGGTCTTTTAGAAAAAATCAACAAAGTAGGACAAGGTATATAAAATGAAGTGTCAGCAAAAATACAAATAAATATAAGGTCTCTACCAAGATCGGACAACAGATACCAAAGAGTGATTGGTTCTTTAGCTAGAATCTATTGTATAAAAGAACACAGAGATAGAGTTGCACACATATAACAAAATTAGAACTACATGGATGAAGTGGAGATGCACTTCTATGGTGTTTTTGACCAAATATGCCTTGCTGGTCTTTTTTTTTTAAAAAAAAGAAGAAGAAAAGTTCTCTTAAATGCCAGTTAGGCATGTGAAATTTTGCATTGCTCAAAATATTAGGAAATGAAAAGGACTAAAAACAAGTTTAGTCTGACAAAAATGATTGACTTCAAGTGGATGTGGGGTAAACTAGGAAGAAAGAGTGAAGAAGGAGTATTTTAGAAGCTTTAGACGTTGCACCAATTAATAATAGAGTGATGGAGAATTGACTGAGCTGGTAGAGGCATCTACAGTGAAGATCTGAGAATGCTCTGGTACAGACGTACTCAATTTGACGTCAAAGTTTAGGACCAGGGAAGACATAAGGTAACAAAAATCTAAGTTCTGAGAAAGGATTAATAGAATTTTGAATTTTTTTAAAAAGAAAAAGATATGGACTTCAATAGGAACCTCGGCCAAATTGGGATTATTTAAGCTGAGCCACATAGTTTGGTTGAGGCTTGACAACTATGGTTATGGTCTATCCAAAGTTTATGTAGCTTATTCAAATATACAAAAAATTGATTTTATTTTGATTTTGATGGTTCAAAATATAGAGGCTAACCCTGCTTAGGGATAGGTAATGAAATGAAGACTTACTTTTCTTTGACAATTTCTTCTCTGCTTGATATATGTTGCTGCTTCTGAGAAATACTTCGACTTGCTTCTATTTCATTCGCAAGTTGTGCTTTCCATTCAAATTGTGACGTGATTATAAGTATCACCAGCAGAAAACGAGTACCACAGGTCTTGACATCATTCTAAACAATTATGAAAAAACCTGCCAACAAAGAAACCATTAGCATAAAGACTACAACTAACAAAGAAATCGCTAAACTACATAGCAAAGAGGAGAAAAAACAGCCCAATTATGTTTTCCAACAACTTGGCATTTAATTCTTGAAAACATCAAAGAAAGATTATAATTTAATTCAGTTACAAAGCGCGGATGGTTTGAGCTAGTAAAAGCCTAAAACATGGATCAACTTTTCCAACAGTCACTAGCCAACCTATCGACTACCTAATTTGAGTCTCGGAATCTTGATCAGATGCCTGAGGCTGAAAACCCTAATCATAAAACAGATTGAATTTACCAAGCTTCCATCAGTAACCATGCTCCAATAGATTCACTGATGTCCTTGCACACAAGAAGGCAAACCTTGTTTATTTTTGAACCAGAAAACCGAATCCTAGAAATCACAACAGGTACAGTTGACTACTTGTCTACATGAAAATTTGCCCCAAATTGGCACCCAACCCACAATACCCTACTTTCCGGGCTACATCGTGTCCCAAGCAGCAAGGAATCCTGCCAATGAAAAGCAGCGAAACCGGTAATCCTTTCCACCCTAGTTCTTCTTTGCCTTGATCAACTAAACAAACCCCGCGAGAACTTCAAAAACCCTACAAATTCCAAGAAGAAGGGATATCGAGAAATCTGACGGTTGAATTACAAGGAACGAGCAAACACAAAAGATCGCAGAGAAAAGGATCAAAATTTGGGGCGAAAAACTCACCAGACATTCCGTCGGAAGGCCAGATTTCTCTTCCTCGATCGAGAACTAGGGTTTGGGCGGGAGGAGAGAGAGAGGAGGATAACGAATTGGATTTGGACTGATGGACGAACTCGATGCGACTCCACGGGATGTCGGTCTGAAAGATGAGAGCGCGCTCGGTTTGGTTTCCCCGAGTAGAGACCGGACGGGCTCTTCTTACGGCGGTACGAAAAGTGCAGGACGGCCGTTGGTTTGAGATCGTGTGGCTTCCAGTACCCACACCGATGGCCCCTCGAGTTAAAAGGCAAGCAAGCAAGCGATGCCGGTGATCCTGTTGATCTGTTTGTTTTGGTAGGACTACTAGTTGTGCAGTCCAGATTATTTATTGCTTCCCATCTACTCCCATTTAGACAACAGCTTTTTTCGGTAAGAAAGTGGAAGCGGAAGCTTCATTAAGCAAGCAAATAATAACGACGCGGCTGGTTCGTGACAGAATTTTCTATCTAAAAATATTATTTATTTTTAAAATATTATATTTATAGAAATAATTTGATATATTTGATTGAACATAAAAAATAATTTATTAGATCAAATATTATTTTTAAAAAAATTATATAAATATTTTTATATTTTTATTAGATATAAGATCATATATTTTATTCTTAAATTTTACAAAAATATTAATATAATATCAATATTAATATAATCTAATATTAATATATATATTATAAAATAAAATTGAAAGAAATTTTTTAGCATTTGAGATTATTCATGTAAGCAATTTTTTCTATGCCACGTGTCCTCCTACTTAACAATCTTTCAAGCATTAAATTCAAGTCTTAAATTAATAAAAAACTACATTAAATCTTATTTATATAAATTAAATTATGTTATTAATATATGATATTATTGTATTCTTATAATTAAAATTTATTTATATAAATAATTGAGAATATGAAATGATACTAAAAATTTGAATAAATATCATTTTATTATTTATATATAATTTTTTTCAATATGATCAGACCTAGAATCTATGCGCAATGCATGGGCTCAAAACTCATTTTAATATAATATAATATAATTTTAGATTATAACTATTGTGTTAAGGCTCTGGAGTGAGCTGATGTGACGATGGAGGCATGCTTGATGGGACATCAAGAAATTGCAGGATACTTGCAAAAAAAGTCCACTCACATCAGAGGAGGCGTGCTCCAGTAAGGGACGCTCCAATGCTTAGTCAGTCGGAGCTTTGAGTACAATAAAAGAAAGAGTGCTAGCTTAGAGAGGTGTTCTGTCTGTAGCATCAACGTACCTTTTGAGAGTCCATTTATTACTTTATATAATAAAGTATCGGAGTTTGTTATGCTTGAATCCATAGATAGCTATGTTAGAAAGTCTATCCACTAAGTAGATTGTTAGTCGTGGGTATCAATTGTGTGACATGGTCACGTTCTGAAAGTTTGTTAAGAGATTCTAATTAATTGCCCATGTGATTCAACTGGTCAGCGAATTAAATCGACGTGCGACCGAGGTAGCGTCGGATCTACATCGAGGCTGAACGTGGGAACTTGTCCCTTGTAGACGTTATGATCCCGACCAAAGGTCAATGCGATTCCAATCCGAAAGTCAGAAGGAATTTGTATCGGTGCCGGTTGTAAAACTTCATTTTCATCATTGGTGATATATCGATCCAAAGATCGGCAGGATTCGAACTTGAGGTCGGGCAAAAATCGATGTGGTCGTTTCATCCCTGCGCTCCACGACAGATCTGATAGCGCTCATCGTCAGGATTCTCATCAATGCTTCCGTCCATTCGAGATTTTCGAAGATGAATCTCGAGGACATTGACTGAGATGTCATAACCCCATAATAATAACAAATTAATATATTAATAATATTAAGATTTAATATAATATTATTAATATAAATATTAATATTATATTATATTTGTATTTATATTTATATAATATAAAAGAATAATATTAAAAGGATGTTTTCGAAAAAAAAAAATCTCAAATTCTTATCCGAATTTCAAAACCTACCTCTATAATAGATTTTTCTTTCCCATGAATATGAATTTTTTTTTCAATCTATCTCTTTTGAAACTCCAATCAAATAATTTTTTTTTTTTTTACTCTCCCGGAGTCATACTCTCCTCTCTCTCTAATTCCCACGAACTAAATGAGTCCTAGCTATTATCTACCATTTAGATAATAGTTGATCGTAACGTATGCCCCGTAATTAGATTCGAATAATTCTTGTACTAATAAAAATTTTATCAGGATATGAATTCTTTCTAATCTCATATGAAATTTCTTTCCAATCTTATTAAATTAAATTAAAATCGTTACCTATCTCAAATTGGAGAGTTGGAATCAAACTTGCCCAACTAACCTAACCGGCTCATCCATCTCGATGAATCTAAATAAATCTTTTCCAGTGATGAACCTTTGCACCACGGCAATTCCATATGTAACTAATGTATTGCACTAATTTATCAGCTTGCATCAATCTTCTCTAGCCAACTAATAAAATTATTTTATCATATGATGGCATCAGCTATGCAGCATTATTCCAAAAATACCGCACAAACTTTTCAGCTAATTGATGCATTATTACTAGTATAGTGGTGTGCATACAAGAAGCATGAAGCAGAAGCATAAAAGAGCTACACATAAAGCCCGTTGCTTTGCATGAGTTGTTTTTTTTTTTTCAAGTGTCTATGCCTTTTGCAACATCCTCACCTCCATTAAGCTTAATTTCAAGCAGCATCGTAATCTGGCAAAGTGTTTTGGAGGTTCGAATGTTTTCACCGTTGATCCCATTTGGAGCTCATTACACCTACCTCATCGTGGACAAGTAAATTTTTGACACGTGTACTACCTGTTGTAGACTGGCGTAACTGCTGCCGCCTCAATCTTCACCGGGAAGGGTGGCATCTTCTGGATCCAACCAGAGACGGCAGACACCGAGGATCGCTAACATGGGCAACGCTCAGTCACCGTCCGCCGACCCGCGCTTCGTCACCGCGAGCCGGTACGGTTCTCCTCCTCCTCTCTCTCTTCCCTTCCTATTCCGTCCATCTATTATTCTTCGTTCTTCGATCGTCCTTTCATCTATTTGGGGAAAATATTTAGGGCTTTTACGAATCAGGAGCTGGAGGATCTTAGATCCCTCTTCGTGTCCCTGGCCGCCCAATCCCAGAGCCACGGCAAGTTCGTCAGCCCATCCGTCTTCCAGGTACTTCCTCTCTTCGACTCTCCCATCTCCCTTCTCGCGTCCCATCGAGAAAACCCTGATATTCTTCGACTGATTCCAATATTATCGATGGCAGGCGTATTCGGGGTTGATGGGATGCTGGGCGATAGGATGTTTGATTTAGTTACTCAGAAGCGTAACGATGGCATGCTCACTTTTGAGGATCTCGTTATCTCCAAAGTAATCTCCTTTTCTCATTTAATTTTCTTGCTGCTGTTGTAGATTGAATTGGACTTGCACCAGACATCTTTTCGCAATCACAAACAGAATATAACTTTCAGGGCAAATTCTTGTTTATTTTTCATATTTCGTTGATCAGCAAAATGATTATTCGTCTTCTCATTGGTTTGAATTCCGGGAACCAATTGCGAGGCTAGCTATATCTGACAAGCCCTATCCTGCTTATGTCATTGCCACTCTGAAGCTGTTTTTATACAATCTGACTGATTGGACTCTTTTGCAGCGCATTATTTCTTATTTTGAAATGAATTATGACTCAACATTATATTATTCACTTATTTTCCTTGCATAGCAGAATGTGTTTTCCTTTTGGCAACTATCTTGACACAAAGATTGGGACTTCATGTATTGCTTTTAAGAAGTGCTTACTGTGATCAAAAGTTGAACCAGTTTGATAGTTTGGGCTCATCTCATGGCTTGTTGTTACGAGACCACCATCTGCACTGTTGGCAGTCCACATTTGAAACTTTTTCATCTGTAACCACGGAAAATGTCCCACTTACTATGTCTGCATAATTATTTACCTCTCTCTTGGCTATTATCCATCTCCTTATGTCAGGGAACATATGAGAAAGGAACTCGAGATGAAATTGAGGAATTTATACGTGACCTGTGTGATGTTACAGGGGATGGTGTCTTGGGAAGGTATCATTCTAAGACCGAATTGACATGTATTCTCAATTCTTTACTTTTAATAACTGCCCATGGATCATCTGTAATACATACCAAGCTTGTTGTTTCATACTTCGATATAATGTTAATTTCATCCCAAAATGGTTTATGTTGGCTTTTTCTTTATTTTACATGTACAGTGTGAACTCATGGAGCTAGTTCTTGTAAACTGTTGTAAACCTAGCAGCATGACAATTGATTTGGGTAGTTGGTAATTATGATATTAGCAATTGCTGTGTATCTGAACTTTAAAAGTTTTCCATCTTCCGACTCAAGATGAACTCAATTGTTTCTATGTTAGTCCCTAACTTCTCTCCATTCATAATGATGATGAAGGTCACTTGAGAAGTACCTCCAGCTTCATACCATCTACATGGTATTTCTTTCATGTTTCATGCATGGTTTATCAGTGGTTGAGGATGTCCTGTCTGTAGAGTGTCAACTCTTTAATAGTTTATTGGAGAAGTGTCTAGAAAAAAAAAAAACAGCTTTTCAAATGCCTTCAGTTAAGCTTTAGTGGAGTCACTGGACCGACATGCTGGTATGCCATTAGCACATTGCATATTATGCTTATCTATATAAAAAATGCTTATTTATAAGGGAACAAGCTTGTGGTCATGGCTCTTTGTATTCTCATAACATGATCATATTTTATAGTTTAGGTCTTATATCCTTGCTCTATAGTTGGAAGTTATTGATCGCATTATTATTACTTTTTTCCCTGCTGTTGTATCAAATATTGTGATATGATATGATACCATCACTTCTCAGGTCTGATTTGGAAGCTGTTTTGAAGTCCATACATAAAGCTATATTTTCTCCAAAAATTGATGAAAATGGCTTGAACTCCCATGAAAATGTTTTGGAAGTATTTCTCAATGCATCAACATATTCAAAGAAAGGTGAAGGAACAGCAGAGAACGGTATGTCTTCAGCAGATTTTAGAAATTGGTGTAGCCTTCTGCCATCTGTGAGGAAGTTTCTTGGGAGTTTGCTGATGCCACCTGATTCAGGTTCAGTCCTTTCATTGTATTTCTTTTTTCCTACATTTGCTACATGTGGCGTATCTTGAAGACTTCATGTGATGTCTTTTCAGTTCTTCTGGTTATATGTTAATTGGTGTTCAGCCTAATGGATTTTGGCCTGCTGACTTATAATCTCTGAATTTGCAAGGATTAGCCAATTTGTTACAGTGATTCTGCTTGTGACTTCATCATGCTAATGTATCTTTATGTCTTAGTTGAAACTGTATATGATTATTCAAATTATCAGAGGCAACATCAATAGGACATAGAAGTCTTATTCCTCATTATTGTAAGATGTGACAGTATATGTATTACATATTATATTATATTATATATAATATATTATATCAAAGAAAGTTTTCCTGTAAATGTAATATAGCAGCAGGATTCTTGAAGTGAACTTTCCATGTGAAGGATAGAGTCTGATAAGACCTACACATGCATGTGATATTTGAAGAAATCAATTAAATAAATTTACCTCTCTAACCGAACTGGTTGATGGATTTATATTGTGTTTCCTGTCATCTGTTGGTGAATGGATCTGTTAGCTTGAACTATGTTGATAAGTGTTTCCCTAGAGAGAGAGAAAGAGAGGCCATTACCCAGTTATGGTAGCGGCTATCCGGGATCCTAGGAGGGGCAAATTAGAGATAGTCATAATCTTTGGCTTTTATTTTTATTTTTGGGTACAGTGTTTGCCCCACGACTCGAACCTGTGCCATCGTACTTGTCAGCCCAAGCCTTTAGCATTGCACCAAGCAGCGACTCCTTCCTATATTCATCTATATCCATTTTTTACAGGCAGACCAGGTTTTCAAGTTCCACATCTACAACATCCAGAAAATTTAACGTCCGATTTGCTAATATTAAGGAAAGCATATGCTTGGCACATTGGAGGAGCCCTTTCTCAACATGAGGTGGAGGAATGGAAGCTTTTGTACCACAGTTCAATTAATGGCCTAAGCTTCAACACATTCTTGGGAAATATATCGTGAGTATGCTTTTGTTTTGCAAGTTTGTTATCTGTTTCTGATTGAATCTTGAAATATAAAAAGATTACTCCAAACACAATGTGGTATATGTGAAAAGAATTACAGAGTGTCACATTATTTGCAATACTCACATGCTGGAAATGATCATTTGCATTAGAAGTTAGTACTTACAAACCTCACCCAAGGAAAGGTAGGTTTCCATGTTTCATGGCAGATGATGACTATATGTAAGTTGATGATTTCTTGCTATAATTAAAACGTTTTGCTCCGTTTTGGAGAGAGTATCAATTTTGTAGACCAGATAATTCTTTACTGTTGTCTGAATAGAGTTTAAATCCGTATTATTTGTTTCTAGGTTTCTTGTGAGCAATGGTAGAAGTTCAATGTTCCAATCAGCTTTACAAAAAGGGGAAAAAAGAAAAGGAAAAAATAGAAGTATCATGATTTCATTATTGCTGATTCAGCTTTCTGTACATTTGCAGGAATGGAGATGGACCAACTGTGTTGATCATCAGAGATGCTGAAGGTTTTGTATATGGAGGATATGCCTCCCACCCATGGGAAAGGCGAAGCGATTTTTATGGTGATATGAAATCGTTCCTCTTCCAGCTATATCCTCAAGCATCCATTTTCCGCCCTACAGGAGCAAACAATAATTTGCAATGGGTGAGATTTTATGAAAACTTACTACGACACTTGATCTGTTCTTCCATCTGAGTTTGAATAATTTGTCATTCTTTCCCTACTAATAGCTCTACCATTATTTTTATGTTATTGTCGGGATTTTTCTCCTTGTATTTACAGAACTAGTTGGTTCTTTGCAACTTTCCCATTTTTTCTATTTGTTCATGCTTGTTTGCTAATGAAACCTGGATGGTCCATCACTGATTCTCTTCGATTTGCTCATATACCTATACCAGTCAGGGGTGCATATCAAAGTGTTACCAAGAAATTGCTTTATTTCAGAGCTTGTCAAAGCTTACATGCACAGGTGCCCGCCCCTTGTGCAAAAGAAATAACTTGCCAATCATGAGACAACATGTGTTTTCTTTCCCACTGGCTTTGAATTTAGGATCTTGTATCAGTATGCTCATCTTTGTAAAAAGTTGCTATATTTGAGATAATATAAATTGCCTTCCGCCAAAGACAGAATAGAAACCAACCCTGACAACTGATACCTTATTGTGGTAGTGTGCTGTGAATTTCAGTTCGGAGAGCATCCCCAATGGCATTGGCTTTGGTGGGCGGGCAAATCACTTTGGTCTCTTTCTGTCTGCAAGCTTTGATCAAGGGCACACATTCTCCTGCACGACTTTCAACAGCCCCTGCCTCTCTAAGACAAACAGAATACGACCAGAAGTAATTGAATGCTGGGGAGTCCTATTGAAGGGAGTTCAAAATGAAAGGCCAGATCTTGTTAAAGGTACAGTTCTTGAGAGATTTAAGGAGGACCGGAACATGCTTAAGATGGTAGGCCTTGCTAGTTCCAGCGACTGAATATGCCAAGGGAGCATCTTATAAAGGGTAATGATTCTGAAAATGGCAACGTATTAACAAAAGCATATTTTATGATATTATTTGTGTCCTTTGTCTATCATATGGACGATGTATCTGACAGGTTTAATTCAGGTTCATTACAGATGGTCGATGGGGCTCATAGATGCTACATCGGCCGCTTCAAGTTTGAAGCAGAGGTTAGGGCAATACCAGATGGAAAAGGTGGCGATGAGCTATTAGATCCTGGAGGCTTTATGATTTATGTTAGAGACCAGAGAGGAGGTGTACATTGATAATTTCTATAATGACTTGTTATCATGTAATTTAGGAGATTATGACAGCTCGACAGGATATGGGAAGTTTATTGGTCTATATTGTAGCGGAAGGCTTTCTTGTTTCTTGTGTACATGTTAGTCTACTTGTCTGGTTGTATTGCTGATGTCTCCATCTTGGGTGGTGGATGTGATCAGTCAAATGTTCCATGGAAATTGCTTGTAAGACATAATTGAAGTAGTGATTTTGAGTTCCTTTATCATATTATGACTATTTGTTCATTTTTTTTATTGTAGGGAAGAAAATCTTGAGCTCATTGTATGTATAAAAGCATAATCTTATCACATTTAAATTTACTTTATGTTATCAGATGCCGTAGCATTGGCCTGGGGGCATTTGGTTGTAGGAAAATGGTCAAAATTAATAAGTGATCATTTTTGGTCGGAAGGTAGCTTGTTGAAAATAATTTTAATGGAAGTGGAATTTTGTAGTTTGATTTGTCTTTCAAGTGAATGCTGAAATTTTTAGTCATGAGACTTCGAGTGCAAGCTTGCCAAAGGGAAAGTAGCGTTCAATATGTGCATTAAATACGTAAACAAATAATATTATTTGTACTGGATTTTCCAACTTATAGGGCAAAACTAAAATGAATTCGAAGCCTATTGAAGACTGATTTTACATATAAAGAATTATTCTTTGTTTAAATTTTTGACTCTCTCCCCCTCTCATAAAATGTTTGAGGGGAGCAAAGTCAATTTGGCAAAATAGAGGGCGAGTGTACATAAAGGTTAATTTTATGTGCCTGGAGAACAATGAAGATTGCATAAAGATGGTAAGATTCCCCTCTCTTTAAATACCAAATTGTATTCCAACAAAACTTCTCGACCTTGACTGCAAAAGCAATGGTTGATGATAAGGAATCCAAGAACGTATCCCTCGAACATCTACCACTATATCAAGCTCAACACTAAAATTCTTGGATAGTTTCTCTCTCTCAAAGAAGCAAGCTCAACATTGAGATGAGCATTAGTACTGTTTGTTCATGGCCAGCGATGGTTGTCCATAGGTTGGCCTAAGATTTCCAAAAGGAAGTAACGGTCACTGTTTTCCAAGTCCTGCCTTTAACTGTATAACTTTTTGGAACAAAGAAATGGCCACTATAATAGATGTTATTAGTTGATAATTGCAGGAAATAGCAGTGCTGTGAAATAAGTTCACAGCCCACATATCAAAATATTTTTGGATTAACACATACATCGATATGTATTAATATATTGATGTATGTCAGCAGTGCTATGCCATGATTCTGATAATCATGGCATGGCTGGTGGATGGTCATGGCCAGGTATGTACTAACAGATATATTGATCTCCTGTCTTCACAATTCTAATGAAGATTAAATTAGAATACGAAGAGATAGCATTTCCTATTTTACACAAGATTAAATATCAAGTGGAATTGCTTTGAGGAAGCAAAGGTCATTCTTTAAATCGGAATCTATTATTAGAGACTGGTATTTTGTTATGGAATGCAATTATGCAAAGATTAAATTTGTGGGACTTGAACAGTTGCAATCTAATAAGTTATCGCAGTTTCTGAGCCAAATAATTTAAAGACCAACATTGCAGTGTGATACATAAAACGCAGATCAGAGAACATGACAAGCCGTGATATACACAATAGTACACAGAGCCTGAGTAGCCGTGGGTCGAGTCTTTTAGAAGTATTCCTCGGACCTTCCCTTGAAACCAATCTGGCCGAAAGTGAGGCAAAGGAACAGCCCACGTGCCATAAGACCATCCACAACCTACAAAATCACCAAATTGCTATGAGAGAGGGAAAATGTTGAATGGTTTTAGCAGCAAAGGAACTTAGTCTTGTCCCTAGGAGTATCACTAGCCATGATAAAAGGGATCCAGTTCAGACCAGAACTGAGATGTGAGGGCTGGACCAGTGGGCCAGTGAGCGAGCTCGGCGCCGATGCTCTGGAAGAAGAGCCCTGTCAAGCTGTTGCCGTTGATCACCGGAATACTCGACGGTGCAAGCCACCAATCAACCCAAATCCAATCACATTGAGATCGGTGCGAAGCCAATCCCTCTCAAAGCTTTGTCATAGTGATGCAAAGTCTCAGTGTTACAAACATGCCTGCCGTCTAGCCATACATATTAAAAAGAATAAAAGGATAAGCAGGATAGAGAAAGATCTCTCTCACCAGGTGAACCTTCCACCTGAAGCCAACTTCAGATTGAGAGGGCTTCTTGAGGCCACCTGAGGCCTTGTGAATCCTAGGGATATGCAAAGTTATCCAGTTAGAGACTGAAGAGAAACACCCTGTAACCATTGCTACCTTTTGCGTGCGTTACCGGAAGTGAGAGTAGGCTTTGAAGAACGGCGGACGAGAGGGAGAGGAGATGCCAGGCCTGCTGCAACACTGGAGGTAGTTGCCATGGTTGCCATTTGCCTGCCTCTGTTGGACTGCCTTGGGGTCACTGAGAGGCAGCTCCAATTATTTTTAGAGGTGTAGGATTTTTGGGTTTGAGGTGAGGATGAGAGGAGTACTTAAAAAGATTTGATGTTTTGTGATTGTGTATCGCCTCCGTGGATGCCATGGATTCAGTGCCGGAGACATGAGCTAATGAGACCATGCCATCTGGATAGATGTGGATAAGATATCGTTTATCTTTCTCTTTCGTTTTTGCCTGGTTTGAAACTCCTGTTGGTCAGGACCGTCCGTCGCATGGTTCCGAGTTTTAAATAACACCATATTCCGACCGTTATAATGGTGATGACCATCATTATTTATCTCAAAAAATATTATAAATTTTAATATTAAAATAATCACGGAAATAATAGATGTTATTATGGTGTTATGATAGAAATAACATTGTTATCCTTTTCTTTATTTTTTTATTAGATAAATTTGGTCGGGCCGTTCCTTGCATGGCTCCAAGTGTTAAACAACACCTTATTCCATTTGGATGCTCCACGCTAGAACTGTTATCGACCGTTATAATGGTGATGGCCATCATTAGAAATATTATTATAGTTCAAAAGCGTACGTAAAAATATTGATTGTTATTTATGTTATAACAGTCCATTATAATAAAGCATAATGAAAAATAAGAGCTACAATATTTTCTATGTTATTTATCTCGATAACATCATAGAGGGTGGTCAAAATCCCTACTATCATTACCGTGATTATAATGGTCATTATACAGTTATAAAGCTGGCTTAGATTTGATAGGTTCAGTGAATGAATTTGGTGGGTACACAAACAGAACTAGCAAATGGCATACAGTACAACAGATGAAGGTGGAAATTAGATATAAACCAACAGAGGCTGAAAAAAGATGACCAAGCTTTGACTTATGCAATATCTAATGTAACCTACAGCAACAAGTCATATTCCACTGACAGACCAAATTTCAGAAGTACAAAACTGATGCATAAATCTCCAGTATATTTGATTTTTTAGCTTCTCAGTCAGGCCAAATTGGCCTGCATTTCCTCTGCAGTAACATATACTAATTGAAGAAAGGATACTGTATGATAGCAATCAGTTCAGAATTCACCTTGTAATTCACCTGATAAACTGCAGACTATATTCAGTTGGAGATATACAAGATATATTCTACAAAAGTTGAGCAACTTCAGAATTTGGTGAATTGCCAAACACTGTCGATAACACTACAATTATCCATGATGATGAAGCACCACGTGGCCAGGGTTATTAAGGTTGAGGGAACTGATGCCGTGAGGTCCTTCAGGATTCACTGCACCAATTGGAATCATTCCCTACAAAAGAAGCATGATACTAAACATATAAATACAGTTCAAAACATAACAAGGAATTTACTTGCCAATTAATCTGAACCTGGCCTAACTGGTGAAGTCCTAGCGCAGATGTTCCATCCTGCCCTTGCAGATAGCAGCTACTGCCAGTAATGTCACTATAATGTGGAAATAGTCTTGGTTGTGCAACCATCAAAGCCTCCTGCAAGACCAATCCAATCCTAATTTCTCTTGTTGTTGCAGAACATGGGTATTGACCATACAATTTCTCCAAGTTCTTGGAAAGATACCTGACTTAAACTCTGTAGTTGATGGTCAGTTACAAAGCAGGACTTTGAAGCATAGCATTGCCACAGGATTCCTGCAAAATTGTCTCAATGGATATTAGCAATAACAATGTTATTATGTACCCGCAAAATAGGATGGTTCTCAGAACCATATACCATACATCAAGCTTAAAGCAACAAAAATAATTGCAACATGTTTTACAATCTAGATTACTTGATTCAAATGGTGAATTTGATGGCCACTAATGACTACAGGAGATTGCTGCAAACAGTGCAAGTTGGATGCCTACAATCAAATAGCATAAGTTAATAATACTGTAATAAAACATAGATTGTCAAATTGACAAGTTGATGTCACCAATGTCATACTTGACCCAAAATATGAAGTTGATGGGCAGCCATAGTAACTGGAGACTGATGCATAAAAGTCATGTTCAGTCCCTACAAATGTTCATACATGTTAACATAAAAACTTATGACCAAAAGAACTCCATAGATATGTTAAGTAAACATGGTAGAGTTTATGCAGGATCTGAATGTCCTCGAAATAACACCTGGCCTAAACAGTGAAGTTGGCAGCCAGCCATAGCAATGGGAGACTGCAGCATAGCACTTCTATCACAGATCTGTGAATTTTATACCATGAGAAATTGTAATCACTCAACAATGTAATGAAAGCAGTCTATAACAAATAGGAAATCATAGAACAACAAATTCTTAGAAGGACAAAGCACAACATTGCAGAAGGTCAATGACCCCATACTTGACTCAAATGGCGAATTTGATGGCCATCAATAGCAATAGGAGCTTGTTGCACAGCAGACATGTTGGGGCCCTGCAAGATGGGCTTCATATAATAATATTGATGTTATAACAAAAAGCTTAATATGTTGACACAGTACCGTTGCAAATCTCATACCAGTGCCAAGAAATGAAGTTGATCAGAAGCCACAACAGCCGGAGTTTGTTGCATGGCAGCCACATTGGATGCCTGTAAGAATTTGTTTTCCACAAAGAGAGAGAGAGAGGGAGAGAGAATCCATTAGAAACTACCAAAAACATAAAATAGCAACTTCATGAATGTATAGTCCAACTCCAACAAGAACAGCATCCTTCAATACTAACATATCATAATTCTACTCCATAAACATGACTTATCATATTGCTTCTGCAATGTCAAAGTTTCTCAGATCTCACCTGGCCTAAACAGTTATGTTGATGGCTAGGCATTATCATCGGTGGCTGCATTGTGGCACTCACATTGGAACCCTGCAAATTTGTTTGATCAAAGCTGACAGTAATCAAACAGTCTTAAGCCATATTAAATCACAAGCATATCAAAATTAAATGCTAATAGAATGATAAGAATGCCCGGGTACTCCAGAACACAGTGTAGAGTTCAGCAGGCTAGCTTACATGAACTCAAAGGATCCAATGCCCTTGATAACATCAAGAAAAGTTTCCTCGTAGATCTAAAATCTAGGTCTGGATGTTAAAGGACAAATATATTGCCTACACAACATTAATTGTCAATACCTGACTTAAATAGCAAACTTGATTGGTGGCTACAACTGGTGAGAGTTGGGTATAAGCCACATTGGATCCCTGCAAATTTTATACTATAGGTAAATACAAACAGCATAACAAAACAAGTCAATATATCTGTTGCAATCATAAAGTTTCTAGAAAGAGCGGTCAATAAAATTGTTGTGAGTGAACATAAAAGCTAATTCATGTACCCTAAAATGATACCGGGCTTAAGCAGTGAAGGTGATGGCTGGCCATTGCAATAGGAGGTTGTAGCCCAGCACTTGCATTGGAGCTCTGCAAAATTATTTATCAAAATAACATTAAAACATAAGATCCATCTGTAGGAAAGCAGAAAGTTGATCACAAATAAATGGTAAAGAGCAATAGAAAAGTTGATAAGAACAGAATAGACTTGCAAATAATTCTATGCAACAATCCAAGACCTCACACAAAAAAGCTAGCCAAAATGTTATTTAGGTTCCTTAGCCCTCTATAGATACCCAAGATCTAACCAATGCATAAGCAAGGGACTAAATACACGCACACATGTATCCTCACACACTCCCCTAGTTTAAGCCCTAGCATTTTTGCCAAGCTAAAGAGCCGTATCCAATCATAAATACCACAAAAGGCCTATGGTCAGCCCTATATGAGACCAAGCTGCAGTGTCAAGTCCACAGTGGCTATGAATCAGATTTGCTCTAATAACATTTATAATAGCCTAGGACCACACCCAAAAGACTAGCCAAATGTATTATTTAGATTCCTTGGCCATATATATGTATTCAAGATTTACCCTTAGGTTCCTAACAAGTGTAAGACTAAACACACGCCTACACGGATCCTTACACAGAGAGAAAGGGCTACACATATGGGTGGCCAACATAGCCCACCTTATGTGCATTCATGTGCAGTAATTAGCCTAAATGCCCACAAACTCCACCATCAGCCCATAATCAGCTCCAAAATGGCCTATGTTATAGTGTCCCTTAGTTCACACAAGCCATGAATCAGATCTGCTTTGATACCAATTGTAACAACTCAAGATGTCGCTCAAAAAGACTAACTAAAGGTATTATTTGAATTCCTTGATCCTGTATAAATACCCAAAGTATCCGCAGCATACAACCAATATGGAACTAAACACACACTTGCATAGGTCCTCACCCACCTCGCCCATTTAAGCTCTAAAGTCTTTGGTAGGATAGAATCTAAATCCAATCACAAGCACCACAATTAGCTAGTGGTCATCCACCAAAAGGACCCATGTTATAGTGCCACCTAGTCCACATGGCCCAAGGCTTAAACAGGGAAAGTATGTGAGAGCCAGTACTAGCATGTGTTTAGTCCCATGTCGATTGTGCGCTAGAAAATTTTGGGTACTTATACAGGCTAAAGAATCCAAATAATATCTTTTGGCTAGCTTTTTCAGACAAAGCCCTAGACCATTACATTCTACAAGATAGATGATTTATATGGTAATTTTGGTGGTCGTCAATAAAATTGGAAATTAATACAATAAGCATGAATGGAGCACAATAAAGTGGATGTTCACAAACTACTGCCAACAAACAATACAAATAGCTTGAAGAAATAGCAATGCAATATTGCAAACTTCATACTTCATTACCAGATTGCAACACTGAAGTTGATGGGCGGTCATAACAGGTGCAGATTGCTGCATATTTACATTAGATGCATAAAACATAACAATTAAATGCAACTAAAATACAACAAGAAAGCTTTCTGAATGGCAGAGAAACATTTCAGGCTTAGTTACCTGACTCATAAAATGAAAGTCACCACTATTCATTGCATAAAGATAACTCATACTCCTGCCACTGCCCAAAAAAAAAAAGGTAGCATGGATTCATAACTAAAATTCTTCCGGGTAACAGCTTTTGACGCATTAGTCTTCCAATTTGATTTACTTTTATTTACCTGACCAAGTTTCTATGATAACCACCTATAGCATCAGTTTGTTGTACACAACTCTTAAGTTTATTACTCGTGCTTGAAACCGAAGCCTGTGCACTTTGTCCTGTACCCATATATGACCAAAAAGGTTACTTAGAACTGGAATTTCTTGTTTGACTTCCTGCAAATACTACACTCTTACCCTCTGTGCACTTCATTTGCCCTTTTCCAGTAGGTGTTTTGCTTGAGCTTAATTTTTTGCCAGACTTGGCACTCTTCTTCTGCTTAGTTTGCTTATTCAGAAGCTTCATGCTACAATCTCGTTCTTTTTGCTTCACAATGGGCGCATCGTGCAAAGGTGTCCTAATATGATCCAAAGTCACAAATAAATTCATTAAATATCAACAAGCAATTGGGATGAGGATTTGTGTAATTTTCATGGATATGACTGAACAGGAAAATCAGTTTTAAAAGGAATAGAAGGAAAAGGAGTGCTCTTACATTGCCATGTTCCCCCCTCACAGAGTAAAACAGATTTTTAATCTAGAAATTGACTAAGAGCATGCCCTTAATGCATCAATGCAAATTTAAATTCCTAACAGAGTGCTTCTTACATAATTTCCTGGATAATGATATTCAAAATAAAAGGGAACAAATTCATAGATTTAGCCTAGGAACACCAACAACCCTCAATTGTTAGTAGATTCTTTCTTTGGTAAAATGATAAAGGGAATAAAAATAAAGGGGGAAGAAGAGAATAAAAATGGAGATATATGAGAAGGAATAAGACGAAGAAGAAAAGAAGAATCCTTCTGGAAAAGATGATTAACACAAAAGAAAAAAAGTAATTATAACATGATATGCCTTCTTCAAGAGAGAGAACTAAGAGAATTAACTTATTGTATCTCTTGGCCATCAAATATAATGGAGGCTTCACTTTCAAAATCTATATATATTGAAATTGCATGAACTAAATCAGACTACATCAATCTAAGGAGACTTTTTAAAATCCAAATAGAAGCGAGAGCAACAAAAATGGTATAAAGTTATACAAATCCTATACTTAAGCTACCATAAATATTCTTAATGACTTCCATGAGCATGCATTTCTTAAATTAGCTTTTTTTTCCCTTTCAAGGGTGTTAGTTTACCATGTGCACGCAACTGAACAGAGGGTCTCAATTATCTGCAATAGTTTCATGTGACTGGTTCCTCCACTCCCTGCCATCATTGGCAAATTGTATCATTTAGATCTGTTTCCTTCCTATATCTGATAATGACCTGGTTCACTAACACATCCTGCACCGCTTCACATGAATCACACATGAAATATTCAGCATTGAAACATATAATTTAAGACATGAGCATGTTCCAACAATTATGACACTAAGCATGCTGGTGTTTGACCTTGTCCATGCAGACTCCTATAAAAAGTTGAGCACTCACTACTTGTTCACAGACATTGGACATGCCAATGACATAAATGGCAAATTAAAATACAAGTTGTATTCATGATACTAAAAAGAAATAATAGGAAACAAGTAATGACAGTTACTATCTACTAAATTTTGTTACCATGCCACTTACAATGGAAAGGGATTTGTTAAATTGCTAATGCTCAGCGTGCTTCTATGTTCATCAGTTTCAGCAATCTCTTTCAGACTATGACATAATTTTCTCTTCCTTGTGCTGGACCGACCAACAGATTTTCCAGAATCTGTTGCTGCAGAACTGTTATGACCAGTAGATTGCTTATCAGAGCCTAATACGCTTACTTTCTTTCTCTTCTTTGATGATTTTCACCAAGTTTCTCTGAAGGGGTGGTTGGACTTCCTTACTGTAGACACTCAGTAAGGGTTGGCGCACACTAATTCTGGAAATCTCATCCATAACATGTAACAATTTCCTCCTTTCCTTTTAGTGCCTCTGGCTTTTTCTGAATCTGTTGCAACAAAGCAGTTTTTAGTAGCAGTAAGCATGTCTAACCCAGATACGCTCGCTTTCCTCTTCTTCTTTGACAAGATACTACCCTTCGTCTCCACAGAACTTACTAGATTATCACTGCTTCTGCCTTTTTTGGTTTGGTGCTTACTACTTTTTGGAGTCTCCTTCAAATTACACAAGGCTTTCCTACTTTTCTTGAACTTATTAAGAATTTTTCTCCCACTAGTATCTTCTCTGTTTGATCCTGATATACTTACTTTGCTTTTCTTCTTGGATAGAATCATGTGAGTTTTGTCCATAGGTGTTGCCATTCTTTTCTTGGTAAGATCCTTAGCTGCTTCAATTTTTCCAGAACTGGTGATTTCTGATGCAGAAACAGATTTCGAATTCAGATAAATGCTTTCTTGCTTGTTCTTATATTGCTCCCCCTCAGCTACTGAATCTTTCATAACATTTCCCGATTTCTTATCTGTCGACCTGCATCTTGGTTTCTAGCAAGTAGCTCTTTCACAGGGCTTGTCGGCATTCCCCCTTTCAGGTTCCGGTGAGAACAGAAATGGCATTTGTAAATAATGTTGTTCTGGGTGGAAATGTACAATCTTTTGTGGGGCCTTGCTTTGATCTCATTCTTGTCAATTCGAATGGTGCAGTTATAACCAGGCTGTAGAATGGTTTCACATCTGCACACAAATTTTGAGAATGGAACATAGATATTGAAAGTTAACCAAAACCTATTGTTTAGCATGTCAAAGGCAACTAGTAACAGAAATCTCACCTTTCACAAGGAAAGGAAATGGATCTAGAGGAGCTCCAGCAGCCTCTGCATGAGCAGCCAAGAGGTGGCCAAAGAAAGCACTTAGAGGAGGAACTGAAGCTTCCGTACCAGCCCATGTTGCCATTTTTTGCAGATGCTTTAACCTCAAGATAGATCTAGCATTAACAAATTTTTTACGAGCGCTTTTTCTTGAATTGTGGCAACTTGATGTCCCATGATAGATATTAATGCACCCCTCAGTCCTTGTTCCTTTGCGATCTATAAATTGTCAAACCTTTATCCACTCATCTTGGATCTTTGAAATTCCAAATACATCACATGTCATAGGCAACAGATATAATTACCTGTTAAGAATCAAATTTCCATTCTGAATTCATGTGGCAGAGGGAAAATGGTGTTCATAATCAATGAAAGAACAACATTAGAATGCAATTGGAACACTTACAAGCTGCAATTTGACAATAATAATGGGTACTCAATTAGCTTGCAGAAAGATTGTTTGGCATATTGAAAGCAATCCAGAGAAAATATTTGTTTTGGAAGCAGGTCCAGTACAGGTACAGGGAAGCGGGTATCTTCAAAAATTTAGTAAAACACACTTACGAAGCAGGTATGGCGATGAGTTTCTCAGGAGATTCGGAAGCGGGTGTGCTGCCCTAAACAGAATACTACTGCAATTAAGAGAAAACTAAATATTTAAGAATATCAATCGACCCAAAGAAGTTGCAAGCTTTCAATATGCATTACCATTACTGAACCATAAAAATTTCAATTCAAGAAAGATTTACACAGGGGAACCATTGACACTAGCTAGCAAATGCAGGAATATCTGATAATAAGTCCATCATAAAAGAACATATCCAAGTTAGTCTGGTGTGTATATGTATATATATATAAAGATCGGTCATAACATAACGAAAGAAACCCAAGGAACCAAATGGTACTGATGCAAAAAGAACCGCTTTTATGGTTTAGTTTCATTTTCATATTAGATAAATTTAATGGAAGATACATTTGTAATAGATAAAGATGCGAAAGTGTTTCAAAACCAAAGACTGGAAAATTTTCTTATGTCCAAAAAGAATCCACCCCAATACCAACTATTAACAATCTTATTTTCGTCATAATCTCAGTGATCTCATCGAACCAGCACAAGTTCCAATTCAAGCAAAATTTCAACAGGGACACGAACTAAGCAGATCCAAGATTATCTAATCACATTGCTAGTTTGGCGCACACGCATCGAGAAAGAGAGAGAGTCACAGAGACATACAGAGACCAAATAACCAAATAATCCATTATGCCTGTGGAAATAGTTCTAGGAGAGAAAGGCTTGAAAACCCAAGCGACATAAATACATCTTCTTACAGCTAAAAAGAATTGGATCCACGAACGCCTATCAAGCATCACCAATTCTAATTGCCATCACGAGCTCAGTGATTCCATCGAAACCCCGGCAGGATAACGGAAAGGTTTTTAGACAGACAGCACCACTTCATCCGATTCAAGACGGGGTTTCACAAACAGATACTGAACTCAAGAATCGAGGATCCAATAGATCAAAGAAAAACTATGAGAAGCGAGAAGAAAAGGAGGGTAGATTACCTCTTCATCTCTACGGCAATGGCGCCTTGGAGGTCGAAATCGAATCGCTCGCGTTAAAAACCCATATTTTTTCCCCGTTGTTTCTTCTATTGGGCTTTTCTAGGGCTCGCCAATGCTTTAGTCGTTGGGTTGGGTTGGGTTGGGTTGGGCCAGCCCGATAAGATGACCCAAGGTCTGACCCAAACTTTGCGCTTGCAATTTAAGCCCATTGTAGTTTCTTTAAACTTTACGTGTCCGGGATTCAACTGAAGTCATTTGCTGTCAACTCTAATCAAATTTTATTTCCTTTATTGTGTTTAATTTGTACGTTTAGATTGGACCTAAAACTAACGTGAGTGGAGATTTTGGCTCTAGTGGGGATCAAATCAGGTCAGTTATTGGTTGATTGGATTCTGTCTGGTCCACTTGCACCCTTTCATATCCATCTGCCAGTCAAGCTCTTCCAAAGGGGTAGACATATAAATATATGGTGCATTGTATCTAGAATATACTCAACGCTCCCACCTATTGCAATAGAGAAGTGATGTAAAGTGTTGATGGCTCATTGCTTGAGTGGTTGGATGTGGACTCTTAAAAGAAAACGGCATAATGCTGGATGCAATAACCCACAGCACAAGAAAAACTTACCTTTCATTCTCTTTTTGACTTTAGCCAGTGGGATCCATGGAGGTTCTCAAGGCTCAAGAAATCACAACTAGACTCATCAACACCTCCAGCCAGGTTACATGATTGAAGGAGAGTGGCATTTTGATGCCTCGCGAGCTAGGGGCATCAAGCTAACATGACAATATAGAAAGAGAGATCGAATTATGCAATCGATATGTAGGGCAGTATTGGGCAGTCTTTGTTTGGGAGGACAAACTTGATGAACTAGTATCTTATCATGGGACTGCTATGTGACTCTAATTTTCACTAAGTGATTATATGACATGGATGTAGATAAATAAGAATCCCTCTTGATGTGCTAGTTGGACCTCGACATATCAACTAATAAAGTTTATCTTATTAAAAGTCGACCATGTCAAACCTCTCTAGTGATGATGGCATGGTTTCCATTTTTCATAGATATCGTGGTAAAATCATGTACCATCGTCAACATTGCGAATAGATGGTAGCATTTTGCTGGACCCGTTGATGAAATGAATGATAAACATGTTGATAAGGTACTTGCCACCTAACAAGGAATTATATGATTTTCCAAATGAGTGTTTGATTATGCTTCGAATTATAAGCACGAAGAACAGGTTTAATATTTATTTTGCATTTGTGAAGCTTATCCATCGTCTGATCCGATATTCTCTCTTTGGATTATAACTGAGCGCTCGCTGACAGGATAGTCTGAGAGACTAAAGAAAGATTCTAAGAACCATGGCGAAGCCACCTATGACATCAGTTTTCATCCGATCTTCAGATCGAACCAATCTTGAGGTTGGGACCCATCCGACGATAAAGAATGATGCTCAACAGATCACGTAGGTGCTGGTACGCTCTAGGCAGAGCCTCAACTCCCCCCCCCCCCCACCCACAACTTTGGGTTATCAACCTATTTGGCTATATGCATAATCCTTGGAATCTCTCAAAAACTTGCAGAATATGGGCATGATCTGTTACTGCCATCCATGATTAATAAATCTGATCCGCAGGTAAGACTCACTATTGATATCCACGACTAACAATTTTGATCTTCAGATTAGTGGGCGAACCTGTCACCCTAATCGCTTGTCAAATCGTGACCTAGCAATCTAAGGATTTGGGAGCTGAATAAACTATTAGATTTCGGCGTGACAACTTATTGTGCCGCCTCTATATAAAAAAAGATAACAACGTAACCCTCGGATAAGCCTATCTCAGAAGATGCTTATGTGTCCTTGTTCTTTCACTATTTTTTCTTTACTGTTTTAGGCTGTGCCTGACTTAAACATCGGAAAATTTTCATCGAAAGATAGCATGAACTTTTCCTACAGATTCTCCTTCAGCATTTCGATCTCCCATACTCGATTTCAATCATATTTACTGTAGACCAGAGTCTTGCAGTAATACTTGCAATCAGAGCCATCTCTACTGCAGCTCATTGGAATGGATTGACTACTTACACGCAATTCATGTTGCACATGTTCCAACCAGTTCCACGAGTCTGAAGTATGTGGCTTTTCTAAGTGGGGCACCAAGGAGGGGAAGGTCTAGATGGGCTGGCCTTGGCTCCGTCAGGCGGATCACTTCCAAGGACAAGTTGTAGGGACCAGGACCGAAGCATGCGTCCTGACAATACTCCTTCACCATCATCTGTGACATGATACTGTGGCCATTGGGCAGGGAGGTCAGGCTTGTCACCTGAGACCAACTGTTTCACAGTCTGGTTAGGTCCCACGATCCCTGAAGGATTCCAGTCCAATTCATGGACAGCTCCTCAATGGCATTGTGACAACCAACAAATGCCTAGTTGTTACACCGAGACATCCAGTGCCACAATTTATGTGAAATGAATATTTTTTAAATAATGAGCAAATCTCCCTCCATAACTTGAGTCTTGCCAAGTCTGAAAATAGCAGCTATCCTTGGTATAGCAGCAGCTAAGCAGTGTCCATAACTAACAAATTGGACCTCAATCTAACATGACTTTGTGCAATCATTTGGTACCAAGAACTTGATCCACATATTAACGAACAAATTCGAGATGCTATATTTTTTATATTGCATACTTAATTGGGATCAAGTTTCGAACCATTCCATGATCGTGGCGGTATAATTCCATTGAATTTTGATTGAATTATCAGCCTATGATGAGGCTATTAATCAACCTTCGACTCCATGGTAGAAGTTAGAGATGCATCCATACACATACACGTATACAATACGCTATGACCTACACACTTTATGAACAGAATCTGAGTTTGGGTGCGCATGCATGTAGTTTTAGCATGAGATTAGTGGTGTAGCACGTTGATAGAGAGAGTGCATGATCCGTGAGCTTTTCATTAGCTCAAGAGGAAGAGAGCTGAAAATAAGGAAAGAGAGAAGATTGAAAGTTGGATGGACTTTCTATTATTAAAATAATAATAATAATAATAATAATAGAGTGGGGTGGGCGACCACCAAAGAGAGGGCCAATGCCTCACCATTCCCATCCAATCAGGCGTCCAGATCTCCTAAAGAACTGTACCTCCCATGCCCAAAAATGAAGTCTCCCCCAGTGGCCAGAGGAAAGAGTGGGGACCGACTGTTCCTACCCTACATTCACATAACTAGCTGATCCAGAGGTGGGTCCCAGCAATCTCCCGGACGATCGAATCGACACGTGGAAATCCGTACGAAATGCAACCACCCAGCCGTAGATTTGGTGGGCCCCTTTGGGGAAGTGAGGAGCACGCTTCCCCCCTAGATGGGGCGCAGACGTGGGCTCTACGGTCTACACTTCCACTCCCTTCTCTCTGATTATTTATTTGTTTTCCGGTTACTTATAATAGTAGGGTATTCTAATAACGACTATTACATTTACAAATTACAATATGGTGGATGTTAGTTTCTGTTATCTATTTGGACATTACAGCTTATTGTTACTTACTCAAGAGTCAGGGATGGTAATGAATTATGGATCATACCGGTCAATATTCATATCCATCGGTGATTAAAATCTTATACTCGTATTGCCTCCTATCCACTGTGGATCGGATCAGATAAAATATGGATCGGATTGATCGGATAAATAAGAAGGATCAGACTAGATCACGTCGAATGGTGCAATGATTCATTATATAAATATTATAAATAATTATAATTTTGAAAAGATGATTTAGATTAAGATTGTATCAGAGAGATTCCAGACAATATAACACCATTATTCGTATTCAATCCGAATCTGCTTCAAATATTTTGTTAGAATCCATATCCATCCAGGATTTATAAATTCATCATATTCAGGTTGGATCGAGATAGGTATCCAATAGATTGGCTAAAATTATCATCTCTATTAATAATTTTTTTAAAAAAAATAATTATTTATTAGGTATAACATCAACATTTGCTATAGGTGACAGTGCCGGCCTAACTTGTTCGTAAAATCTTCTGTTTATAATTCTCTCTATCAAAATAGAAAAATAATAAATTTTACTATTAGATGTGTTAATAAAAGGCATCGGGAAATTCAGATAAAATAACACTGTTAGTAGTCATAGCCATTATTAATATATTATTATTTTTTAAAACAATTGCATGTATATGTATTTGTGCATATATAACTACTATTTTTCCATTATAATGACTATGATGTTAAAAATGGTTGTTATTTAAAACCATTCATCAGAAATGTGTAAAAAGTTTAGGTGCATTGAAAAAAGTATGAAAATTGGTGCATGGATCAGTTTTAATTACCCTGTAAAAGATTACATGATTTTGTCAAGCGAAACAAAGATGATATAAATTATCTTAACATCAAGATTTATTGACTATTTATGCTTTAGTGTGCTTTTTTTGTTCGAATAAACAGTAGAATCAGAAAATTGATTCTTAACTTCAATATGAATTATCCTTGATAACGATAATTAAGAAACAATACTGGCAGATGGTGTAGCATAAACAAATAACAATCCTTGGACTGTGCTACAATCCACTGCTTCTGCTACATGAGTTATATTGAGCAGTTGTGACTGTGCTTTATGAATCTCTTTGAGATATTTACATGGAGGTTGTCTAAGTTTCCAAGACGCCCTTGATATTTCCATCTTTCATCTCTCCAGTACTTCCAATGTGAAGAGAATGTGGTTTAAGCATGTGAGATGGCCATCCAAGTTTATTATGCTGTAATTGGATTGATTGTGACAAGTGAGCGATGGTCATACGAGCATCTTTTGACTGGATGGAGTAAAGAGCAAGATGGTACAAGGAATCCTGCCGCATTGTTGATCTTAGATTGATTCAACTTTATTCATTCACATGTGACTCATACGCAAGATCCTTCTTTTGAGGTATACTTATTTATGACAAAAAGTGCAAGAGACTGCTTTGCTTTCTGTTTCAGTCACATGTGAATTCAAATTGACCAGTGATTAATATCTCAATAATTCAAATTATTTGGTCGATAAAAAATAATTCAATGTATTTATGCAATATAAAAATTTTACTATTTCATATTAAATTAACTAAGTACTAAATACATACATCCATCCATACATATACATATACATATATACATACATACATACATATATATATATAATATCATATAATATAATAATGAATAAGTATATAGTAATATGATCATTAAAATACTATATTAATAATTATATACTGAATTAATTCTAAGAAAATATATTTAAATAAAGTTTATGGAATACAATATCAATTTATAAATAAGTTTGATCTATATAATGTATATTTAATATTTTATAATATTAATTAGAAAAATCAATGAGAAATATCTAATTGAGTTCAAACTTAAAAGTAGCTATCCACTTAAGTTTCAAGTAAAAAATTCTTCCTATTTGAAATATAATTTAAAAGCAACTATTTAAATGGAATGAAATGACCTAATTGTCCTTGCAGTTATAAAGCAACACTATACTATTATAAGGTAATATTATAATATTATAAAATAATATTGCACTATAATAAAAGCAACACTATACTATTATAAAGTAATACTACACTATTATAAAGTTATACTACACTATTATAAAGCAATACTGCATTATTGTAAAGTAATACTATAATAAAGGAATATTACACTATGATAATATAATACTACCTTATTGTAAAAGAATACTACACTAATATAATATAATAAAATAATACTGTATTATTATAAAAGAATACTATACTAATATAATATAATGCTACCTTATTGTAAAGGAATACTACACTAATATAATATAATATTACCTTATTATAAGAAATATTGCACCCTGATAATATAATACTATAGTATTTTAAAGGATATAAGGGTATATAGATAATTTCAGTCAAAATGGGTAGTTACTTTTAATTTATATTTGGAATGGATAGTTACTTTTACATAAAACTAATTTAGAGAGCTGCTTTTAAGTTGAAAGTAGAACTGGAGATTTATCTTTAGTTCTCTATATTAATTATTTAATATTTTTTGATATGAGATATTTGATATTTTAATTTTATTTCATATAATTTAATATTTAATGCATATTATTTCATTACCCAAATTTTTTTATTCCTTGGATAAACCCAAAAATTATACAGACCTTTAAGGGATGATTTTTTTGCTGTGTAAAAAGTTATTTTAGGTTAATCCAGTCATTAGTTTAATAGTTTTCTCTTTTCCGATTCATATTCTGGGTTGAGTTCTTCTCTGCAGTAGTTGAATAAATTAGATTTTAAATATGAGAAGAACTCAGCTAGATGTTCTTACTCTAATTAGACAACGAAGGATAAGATTTCATTGAATTCTTACTTCATATGGTGAAACTTTGATCTACCCTATACCAAGCAACTTGGAAAGTTATGTGGTAATATAATAATATTCTCCTATATTATTGCATATATTTCTTGATATAATTTCATACTTTCATCTTCCTATAAATTCATGGAATAAATTTTTGGCTGTGCCAATCAAAAGGAATGATGGCTTTAGGTCGTGTGATTATGAAACCAAGTGTTATTTCTTGTATCATGCTTTGCTAACATTCGTATTTTAATATGATTCTAAATATTAAACCAATCTTAAAGTGATTTAAATTTTTTTGTTAATACATTTGTTATACAGTAATTTTTTTTCTATTGAATAACTATGTTCCTGAACCTGGGGTCTCAACTTTTTCACATTAGCACGAGACATGATTATACAATTCAATCAGTTCTTCGCCTCCTCCATCAGTACAATTTATTATATATTAATTTAATTCTTCATGTAAGCCAAGAACTGACATAATTTCTTTACATATATACATAAAAAACAAAATCAGGGGGCAATTAGAACTAAAAGGCATGGATGGAGCCGTCCCAATTCTGAAAATAGCATATGAGATCTAAGCAAACCGACTACTATAGTTCCCTCAAAAGAAAGCACTTTTAATGAATTCATATATTGATGGTTGTCCTCACACAAAAAGTCCCAATAGAACAAAAGAATATCTCCAAGTATTTTCTTATATCCATGATTAGATAACCCGCCGTTCATAAAAGACAGACTAATATATATGATCCCATATCAAACTCCAAAAGATGCCGATTCAATTCATTCATGGGAGATGAGTTATATTTTTCGTCCGAAAAAAAGATTTATCTTCCTTCGTGCAAAGCACCATCGGATAACGCAATGATTGCTTCGAGATCTATACAGATCGATGATCGAAATGTTTGGAATTCTTTGAGATCTGTATGAGATATAATCTAATTGTCGAAATTTCAAAAGAAGCTCAATCATTCTTCGGTGCGCAGAAGGTACAACACGAACCTCCTCATTCATGTGCTTGCAGAAAAGAGATAAAGAGCAAGGGGCCTAGATAGCCAAATGGAGATAGGGTTTGCATTTCCCCCGGGGTCTACAAGTGTATCATGATGTGCCTCAAGAAAAAGGACCAAGTGGGTTGCATGATGAGGGAGGAGGAGAAGAGAGCAAGCACACAGCGGGATAGAGCATTTGGAGGGTTGTAGGGGAGCGTGGGGACTACCTTTGTACACCATATATAGCAGCCAAAGTGCCTTTGGACGCGACCGGTCTTCTCCGGCTAGTTGGAAAGTGGTGAAGGGAGCATTGCAGGCACCACTGATCGCACCTTCTCCTATTAAAATGGCCGAGTTGGGTCACCATCGGAGCCATGACCAATAATGGCTCAAGCCACGTGAGGAAGTAACCTCATTTCGCTTTCCAGTATCAAACAAACCTCTAAGAGCCTACTCGGTATTATTTTATATCTTATTTGTATTATAAAAAATAAAATCATAAGAACCGAGACAAAAAATATGTTGGTAATGTTATTTATATTTTATTTTCAAAAATTATTTTATTATTTTTAAAGTAAAATATGAATTTTATTTTATTATTTCAAAATAATAGATGCATACTTTTTGCCACACCACCGATGCTGTCTTTACCATCGCTACTGTTGTACGATCTCCACCACTATGATCATCTTAACCCCTGTCACCACCATTATTATCATGATCTCTATTGCATCACTATCACTATCATCACCACTACTGTATTATTCATGGCCGCATTGTCATTATCGCCACCGCCACCAGCATCATTGTGGCTTCTATATCTCTATCATGATTATCACCATCTTAACCATCATCATGATGTTTGTGTTTATAGTTAGCTTTATCATACAAATGTATATTTAAAAATAAATAAAAAAAAATATTTTTCATGAAGGTAAGAAAAATTGATAGTGATGCCAGATCGCATTTAAAATTTTCATACTTACCTTCCAAGGATAACCCTTGATATTAGGATTTTGGAGAAGTTATTTAGTTATGCTTAGGTAAGATTAGTAGCAGCAGGGACTCCTCCGAAAAGTTTGTTGGAGATGTCTGGCCAGGACACTACCACCACAGGACCTTTTTGATACCACTCGCATCATAGCAGAAAGAAAGAAGAAAATAATATAGACACAATTAGGTACGTGGAACAGCCCAAGTACTGCCTCCACGGGGCATACAAGCTTCACTAGGAAAGAGAACACAAGTATAAGAAGAAAACACCCACTCTCAACTCTTCGTACACAACTCTCTCAACTAGAAGCTATCCTCACAAAAGCTCTCTCAAATCTCCTAAGGAGATCCTCTCAAAAATCTGCTAGTACCAGGATCCTCGACGCCCCTGGACATTTTCTATGGAGCGAACCGGTACATTGTATCTCTCTGTAGCTGCTCTGCCTGACGCTCTGCTCTACTCCTGATCCCCTATCGATGCTCTGTAGGATCTGCTTGGCCCACTGCGCAAACTTGGAGATCTATTGGACTCCTTCGGTTGCTGCACGAGCCTCCTACACACTAATGCCTCTGCTCACGACTCTCTACCACGCTCACTGCTGCCTGAGACCCTTCTCGACTGCACACTTGGTTCTATTTCGCTACAGAGCCCTTTAAAGCACTAAAATCCTTTCTGGATTGGAGAACCACTTCTGATTGGATTCTAGATGCTTCATAGCCGTTCGATCAGCACCGCAAGTCTCCTCAGCCACTTGATCATGCTCGATCAAGCTCCATCAGACCCAGCTCATGATCACGCCTGCAAGCCTCTACCACTATCTGATTGCACCCCGATTCACAGAATTCCCATGGACCGTGAGACCGACCTCCGAAAACACACTGGTCCACCATACACCGCGTGAAACATGGTGTGAAACGCCGCTGGTCCACACGTGAGGCATGGACTGCATGAAGTCTGACGGACTGCGTGCCCCACACGCGCCCGCTCGGCCTCGCCCGCGGTCTGCCCGTGCGTGCTCGCGTGTTGGGCAGCGTACCCATGGCCGACCCGCATGCCTTAGCACGCGCCTAGGCCTAGCCCGCACGTTGGCCTAGGCCGGGCCTGCTGTTGGGCCGCATGCTGTGGCTCCCTGTCTTTCCTTCTGACCTGCACGCTGCGGGCCCTACTACTCCATATTTTTGGGTTCTTCGCGACGTGCTCTTGGAGCTGGACTTCTCCACATATGGGTTTCCATTCCTGTGGGTCGAATTCAAGATATTTTTCTAATAAATCCTATGCATGCCCCAGGAGAAAGAATAACAAGATAAGAAGGCTAAATAACAAAGTCATGGCCACAAATAGTTAAAACACGAGAACATAACCCTGACTTCTGCATCCACCGCATGATTGTGACACCAAGTTCACAATACTCAACGACAAGGGTTGGAGTTTGACAGATGCTAATTCTACTCAGTCGAGATCCATATTATGCTTGAGTAGTTGTTTTCCACGATTTCGGTCCCCAAAATAGATGGACACTGTTTCAAGTAATGGACAGAAGACCAACCAAACCAAATCCTACCCTAATGGAACTGCACAGGGATCTAGAAGAGCAGGTTATAGGAGTTGATTGGTTAAGCTTGGGCCCGAATCTTCTAGTCAAAACCCATTAGTTGCTTCAGGTGGAGTCATGAGTCTCTACTCTCTACCCAAAGGGTAAACTGAAGGAAAAGCAAATCCAACAATGGCTTGATACACCTTTGGAATATTTTGAAAGTCTGACAGATGCAAACACCCCCATGATCATTTTGCCAACATATCCTCCATTGATTGGTAGCATTCAGTGCGAGAATATGCGTGTGTGGTGCCTGTCAGGCATCTAAACCACTCTCTAGATGTGAGTGAATTGATTCCAACTCTAACAGTGAAATAGTTGAGACACAACATGAAGAGAGGAGCATCAGGAGGACACCATATTAGGGGTATATCTATCTCAACAGGACTTGCAGCATCAACGAGAGATGTTGTCTTCCAACACAGAAGAAAACCTGACTCCTATAAGTCGGATGTATCCGTTAAAATGTCTATAGCTGGTCCTCTAACGCTGGATGGCTGTAATGAGACCACAATGGCAGCACTCACATTTTAGCACCACCACCTTATCATTCCTCATCAAACTCACTAAAATATAGTAACTTTAGGAACTTTAAACCCTCGATTCTTCCTGTCCACCTAAGTTAAAAATATACACCTAAAAGCCCCCCCTCACATGTTCAGATCAATTGAACCAAGCCACCCTCCTCTCTCTCTCTCTCTCTCTCTCATTTACAACTAAACATATCTATCTAGTTCTTTGGCATTTTGTCCTAACCGTAAAATGAAATTTTTCTTGATAGGTTATAAATGCGTAGCAATAATATCCACATGCTTCTCAACCCCAACACCATCATCACCACCATCTCCGCCACCAACTTTCCACACCCTTCCTTTCTCTTCCTTTCTCCTCTCCTCCGTTCTCTTCCCTCCCTCGCAAGACTCAACTCCATTTCTTGAGTCCTAAATGCCCATAAACCCTATCTACTACCATCCCCCACAAGCTTGGTCCTGGAATAAGCCACCTATGAACCCTCACCACCAACCCCAGCACCACTACCAAGTGGAGGAGGAGGAGGAAACCCAGTATGAGATCAGAGAGCTCATGTTTGAGAAGCCCCTCACCCCAAGTGATGTGGGCAAGCTCAACAGGCTGGTCATTCCCAACAGCATGCCGAGAAGTACTTCCCCTCGATGGAGATTCGGGCGACAAAGGCCTGCTACTGAGCTTCGACGATATCGAGTCGGGCAAGTCATGGTGGTTCCGCTACTCCTATTGGACCAGCAGCCAAAGCTATGTGCTCACCAAGGGTTGGAGCCGCTTTGTCAAGGAGAAACAGCTCGACGCAGGTGACGTGGTCCTCTTCGAGCGCCTTCGGATCACCGGTGGTGACCGCCTTTACATTGGTTGCAGGCGCCGTGGCGCTCCGCAGGCCCGCCGGTTCCAACCATGACCAGGTCCAATGCTGCAGTACCCTGGAGTCCCGTGTACTACACAGCAGCAGCCTCGAGTTCCTACATGTACGTTAGCTCAGTGCAACAAGACTGTCTTCTTCATGCAGGTAGATTTGGTGATATATATTGCTATGATTTAAGCATCGTGATTGAATCAAAGAGCAAGCATGCAGTTCATGGATTTTATCCGATTGCAGGAGATGGATCAGCGGAGAGAGCGGCACCGGCTAACTCGAAGCGGCTGAGATTATTTGGTGTGAATTTGGAATGCGGCCCGGACTGGCCGGAGCCGCAGCCGGTGCAACCAGAACCATGGTTAACAAGCCAGAGCCCCAAAGCCCCCAGCTCCCAACTATAGTGTACAAATTGGTCAGCAGGAAGTCCAAGAAAGAGTGACTATCACTTTTGTTTAAGGTGATGCTTTGCATTCCTGTAGCTTAACTGTTTGCTTGCTATATTACAGGTTGGGCTTTTAGAGGAAAGCTTAAAAGTACTGGTGGAGGAGATGAAATGGGGAGAGAGAGAGAGGAAAGGAGATTGACTTGTGAGGGAACCAAAGGAAGAGATGGAAGAGAAGAGAAGGGAAGAGCTGGGAGGAAAAAAAAGAAAGGAGGGATGGAAAAGGGGGAAAAAGAAATCCCTGGTTTTCCGGGCAATCTCCACTTCCTTTTATTCCTTTCAGGAATTCCACTGTACGGGGACTGTCGAGGGATTGGGTGAGGTCTCAGGAAACATCAGCTTGGAAAGGAGCAGATACTTGTAGGGCCCAATAACTGTTGCAGGGAGGTGAGCATGGCCCATCCCAACTCTCTGTAAACTTGTAATCTTTTGAAGGAAAGAAATAAAAAGAAATGTAATGAGATTTTTATTCTGTTTTTCTCCTTTTTTTCCTAGTTATTTGGTTTTGTCATCTGGTGATCTCTTGTGGCGTCTGTGAAGTGAATAGTGGTGTGATGAGGTGGGTTCTGGTGCATGGCTACGGTGAAGACCATGATATGAAAGAAATATCATCATATCATAGTGGGGGTGCAAGCAAGAATAAAAGAGAAGACATCTGGGGATTTTATGTCCTTTGCTTTTATTTATATATTTACTGTTGGTCTCCTTTCTGTTCTTTGGGAAGAAAGTCTAATTTTGAGTTGCAAGTGGGCTCACACCCCACATAGGATGTGACAAAGTTGCTCTGGCTGATGGCTTGGAGACAAGTTCAGGCAGAATGGGCAACAGTGTTCAAGTATAATAAGCTGGATTCTCAATAGTTTAGACTTCAGAACCAAGCTTTGGAGGCCTGTCTCCTCTGAACATTCAGTATTATCGTCCACACTAATGGCTAAGTTTCCAATTTACACATGGGAGACCTGTGGAAATGGTACATGGGGGAAAAGCTATCGGCTGATAGCTGTAAAGAGAAAGGTTTACTGAATAAGACTGACATGAGCCATCAAAAGAGAGGGCTACCTGGGTAGAGTAGAGCGAAAACCATCAAGATCTTTTACAGTCCTCACTAATTAAGGACCAAGCTTTACATGTGAGGTAGATGACTTTGGAATATTAATTTGGGTCATAACAGTGTGGAAGTACAGATAAGAAGCTAAGAAAGAAACCAAAAGATGACCATCACCATTTAGGAGGAAATAGGACTCATCTTAAAGGAATTCATAAGAATATATGGTTGCAAGGACATCAAGTTTGCAGGATGATTAATGGAACCGTATCGACAGAAAGATTTCCTGTCTGCTGATAAAACAATGATCCATGTGCTGCTGTATTAATTTAATTGTGACAGTTAAACACATTATCCAAATGGCATAAATCTAACACATGAACACCTGAGAATTAATACTTCGATGCACAAATTAACCAAATAAAACAACTGATGCACAGACTACCGAGGATCATGTTCACTGGCACTAAATTCTCCTGCTGAAATCATTCACCAGATGGCAATAATAACCACTAACTCCCCATGTATCTCAAAAAGAGAGTCTCTTGCCACTAAAAAGAGTTTGGATTCCAGACAATGGAGTGAAAGGGAGGATACCTGAGGACATGTTTGAAGGACAAATTAGTCACTGACACGACAAAGAGTGCACAGTGAGGGATCCAAGCAAGATAGACCTGCCTCTGAAGATGATGATGCCTCCAATGATACACCCACCAATCTCCATGGCAACAAATTCCTGGGCCCTACAAAATGCTTATTATGATATACCCCATCCACATCTTTTCTTCGAGAAGTCGCTGCCTTCATCAACCCTACCTGCAAGCATGGTCCACCAAAAATGGCTGACCTGATGAAGGGCCATCTTTCTTAAGCAGACCTCAAGAGTTATTCCACCTTTCTATGTCCTTGCATAGTTCTCCAGCTCCGCTTTTCCCATTTCACAGTGCATCCCGAGAAAGGAATTTAGCAGCAGAGAAAGTGGACACTGAAGTGAAGCCGGAGATTCCTTATTAGCAGATAGTGAAAGCTGAGAGAAATTCTTCATTATGGTTTAGACCAATGCATGAAATATACTAATGGAACAGAAAGATCCCGCAATTTCAGATGATGATCATATTTCGCCATAGCTTCTGTTTAATCTCATGTTTCAGTTTGGACCAGTTCAGCTGCATCATTTAATTGGGAAAATTCTGTTCTATAGAGGGGCAGGTGCAAGCAAGGGTGTGATCCACCTATCTGAAGTTTACTCATGGCATGACCTCCATTTGCCCATCAGCAAGTGGAAGGCAGCGATTAACATGAGAAATTGTGGATGGTGGACCATGTGGCATGTGTCACTGTCCATGAAATAGCATGTTCAATTGGACTGGGTAGAAACTCAAGACCAGTGCTTGATGCGGATAGCATTTTAGCGATCAAGGATGGAAACAAATTGCAATGAGCATCAGTATCAATGGAGGCAGCAAAAATCCAAGATTAATGACTGTTGAGCACCTTGCATGCCAACATTTGATTAAGATTCATGAGGAGATTAAACTTTAACATTGAAATTAGGCAATAGAATAGTTACAAAGATCTTTTTATTCCCAGAAAAAAACTCATTGGCATAACCTTAAAATAGATAAATTAATGAGCAAAAAACTGAGAAACAGTGTGAAGCCGATATTTTTGTTCTTATATAACATGGTAGTTCACGATGATCGCATTCTTTGATAATAAAGCATTACAGGGAAATAGAGGAGAGGAAAAGTAATCAAAATGTCAAACTATCTGCTTACCAACCCACTTGTGTGAGGCTTCACTGTTCTTTTAGGCCAAGCCTTTGATAAAGATGGCATAGCTAGACTTATGGTCAACAAGGGCAAACTTGAGCCCAGATCAGGTCAGATGGCCCTCATCATGGCATGACAAACTTTTCTCTTTATCTTGCTAGTATAAGTGGCAGTTGGAATCTTGCTCCCTTATTCAGATGCAATGAGTTCTGCAATTAAAACAGAAGAGCCAAATGCTCAATTGATATGCACCAATATAAGATAATTCTAATTATTATGAGATAACTTTTTCCCTTCATGTATGGCCATCCAAACAGCACATTCATGCTTCATTTCCCAGTCTTCATCAATACCCTATTAAAAATCTCATTAAGTGTGCTTCAATATGGCTCAGGAGAAGCATTAATAGGGCAAGATATCTTGAGAGCAGAGGCCACACCACCTACCTATCAGCCGAATGATAACCCTATCAATAGAATAATTTCAGCATGGTCCGGCGACTTAATTATCCACAGACATTGAGTAATATCATCAAAAACAAATGGTCATTCTTCATAAACATAAGACAAAATTTAAAAAAAAATGGCGAGTAACATAAGACAAAACATAAGACATGAGTAATATCATCATTATCCACAGACATGAGTACTATCATCAAAAACAAATGGTGAGTTTGGCTAGTCTCTCACCAATACATAAGACAAGACCATCAGTGGATATGCTGATCCGTATGTCAGGAGAAAAAGGTGAGTCATGGTCATGTACATGGAGGAAGATATGAACCGTATGACAAATTTTAAAAAATGATATCAGAATCCAGCTGAGACTTCCCCAAAAAAGTGAAGTTTCCTTATTACCGGAAGCCCCTGGAGGGACAAAATCCCACCGCTGAAATGATGAAGTCGATTAGCATCCCTGACACTCCCTATCAGCAATCCCTGAGGATACGCACTTTATATAAAACTGCAGTCTCCACAGACTCTAGGATTCATGTCTATCCTGATTGGCATCCCAGAAGGCACTCTACAGAGATTGAAACAAGTGCCAACTTGTCATTGTGGTGCTTCAGCAGCTTTATAAATCCTATATTCTCAGCTTTATAAGAAAAAATCTGGTGTTATTACTCTCTCCAACAACAGAAATTTGGACTTTGCCCTTTGCTTCTATCCAACTCTTTCTCATCTCCTTTTTGTACCAATATTTTTCAAAAGCTTCCTGGCATCGCAATGTCTCCCATGTTATATTCGCAGCATATATATATTTGAAAGCAAAACATGATTTCCCACATTATTGGGTTCAAGCTCAAAGAGATGCTTAGCCACAGTTTTAGGCAATTTGAGATTTCCATGGATCCTGCATCAACCGAGCAGGGATCTCCACATAGAGGCAGTAGACTTAAATGGCATTCTCTGAATCAATTACTGAGCTTCATCAATCTGACCAGCCAGGCCAAGAATGTCAACCATGCAAGAATAGTGGACATTAGGTTGCACCAACATCTCATCAAGAGATCAAAATGATGGCAGCACTTCTCAACTAAACTGAAATGGCTTCAAGCAGACAGCACCGAGATATTAGTAACCTCATTTAGGTGCATTCCACACTGCTGCATTTTCTCAAAAAAGAAGCATGGCTTCACAGAAACAAGCATGCCTGGAAAAACCAGCACTCATTGCATACCACAAAATGCTCATCTTCCATATCGGCAAAAAGTATGCCTCCTCTACATGTCCACAATGGGACTAGACATCAATAAGAGCAGTGACCACAAAGACATCAGTATCCAAACCACTTCTTACTGAAAATGCATGTAACTGTGTCCCTTCAATTGTTGCTGATAGGCTTGCACCGGCACTAAGAATAGTAGATAGTGCATACTGTGTCAACCCCACTCCAATCCACTGTGCTTTACAGAATAACCTCAAGGCCTTCTCATGAAGATCATTTTGCACATAGCCTGCAACCAGTGAACTCCATGCAACTGATGATTTTTTTTTTTTGGTCATTTTGTCGAAAACACGGCATGCATCATTGATCATATTACGTTTTGCATAAAAAATGAAGACGTGCAGCTCCAGCAAACAAATTGGAACCCATTGCAGTCTGAACTGTTTGTTCTCAATAACAGCACATCAGTCAGCAATTGCACGGAGGAAACTAGATAGAGAAAATTCACTGAGTGGTATCACTTCTCAATGCATCAGCAAGAAAGCTTCAGTGCTTTTCTGTCCTCTCTGTAATATATGCGTATGTCCAGCAATCATGGTACTCCATGAAACTATCCTTTGGACATGCATCCTACCAAAGACATGATGAGCCGATTCAATATGGCCACATTTGAAGTACAGGTTAATGAATGATGAGGATGTTGCATGTGAGGATATCTCTGAGCATACCATCTTGAAAAGCTAAACCATGGAAAGCTCCTCCCTAACACTATGAACTTCTTTTTGCACATAGGTGAGGGAGATCTTGCAATCCCAATACAATGATCATGCAAGCATCAACCAAGACAAGCTGTCCTTTATCTGAAGGCTCAAAAATCAGACCACTATTGTTGACTGCACCACTACTTACAATTTTTAATAAAAAGATGGGTAGCTTAACTGCCTCCCTTTTCATGAAAAAAAGAAAAAGAGAAAAAAAACACTGCACCACAAAAATTATAACTGGTACAACAGAATTTCCTGCATGTGTACATCAACACTTTTATATTCTGGTTTACAGGAGAGTTGTAATTACAGAAGCCATGATAAGTAGTAGTTTTCACCTTTATGAATATTGTCATAATGAATAACAAAAGTAAATTACTTGAAGATTCCCAATATGACACATTTGTTGCTAGATAATATGGTTTTAGGAATGACTTGCACAAAAGCTAATAGAGGTATTAAATTTGTTTATTTAGGGTATCATCTTGCTGTAGAGGCATACCATCTTCCTTTTCTTCCATGCATTATTCTATTTGAGTATATCTTGGACAGGCAGTGGAAAGGGTCATATATGTCCACAGTGAAAAGAGTCCAGCAAAAAAGATGATGCATCTTTTAAAAAGGTGATTGGGGTGGACCATGGTGCAGCAGGTGAAACTCAGGATTACAATTGAAGGCAAGGTGTATATTCAACAAAGTTTAAATGTTAGTTAGGTTCAAATGTTAGCTAGCTAATAACAGAATTTGTTGTTGTAATAACAATATAACAGAGTTTGTTGGATTAGTTGTAAGGTGTTGTACCAATTTGAGCATCTACTGCTATAATAAGTTGGCTCTGAACATTGTAAATCATCCTGAGAATAAAATAAGAAACTAAGCCTCTTTCCCTCCCTACTTTCTTCTCTTCTGATCTTAGTTCTTGCATTTTTGAATTTTCAAATCCCATCTACAATTCCACCCACTCCAATTGGTATCAGAGCCACTGTCTTCGCACCTGTGGGCATCTTAAGCCAGCAGCAATGGCGGATAACACCAGAGGGATTGAGTTGCACCCTGTGGAGGAGTCGCTGCGGCAGTCCACAAAGGACACATTTCAAAGGATTGAAACCATTGAAGGAGCTTTGAGCAGAATGGAGGACATGATGATGCAATTATCGCGGCAGCAGAGCGAGGTGATGCAGAAATTGCAAGATGGAAGCCCATCATGTCACGCCCCAAATCCGAGACATAATATGGCCATGCTATCAAGAGATGCAGCCCTCGATAACACGAAGCCACATTCATTTCTTAATTATAAAACAAATGTATCATAAATAAATGAAATAAAAGATTCTATTCAAATTCTTAATTAACCAAAATTGGTTCAGAGCATCTAAATCCAAAATCAAATATAAACCCATATCTCAAAATTCATAATTATTTACTATAAGTTCGTAATCATCAAATAACTAAACTTCAGCTACAAAATTTTCAAGCATGCTTCGCAGATTCCCAAGCCTACTTCGCAAATTCCCAAGCCTGAATTTTCTTTGCCGGTCCTAACCTTATTCCTCTGTACAAAAAAATAAAAATAAAAGAATATGAGCTATACTAGCCCAGTAAATAGAACTTGCGCTTCCTTACCAGATCAAGCATAAGTTTTTCATGATAATGCACTATTTAGAAAATAACAGATAATACAAAATAAAGTATTTCATAGAGCATACAATAAAACAAATCATAAACCAATCATGTATGCATAAATCATGAACATTTCATAAACATGTTTCGTAAATCATTTTTGTCATGTGTCCATGTCATGTTTCTAAATCTTGCTCACAGATATTCGTGCTATGGTCACTTTATACCCGTGACAGGGCCAGTATTCTTAATCGTATGCCAACTTTATACCCGCTGGCAGAGCCAGTGTTCTTATGGATGCAAGCTCCAAATGTCGACCTTCCTGAAGAGATTCATTCATAGCTATCTGAGAGCCTTTGAATTTTATATATATTTTTAAACATACATATACATAAATGAAAACAATAAAATTGATGCTTCATAATCATGCTTTTTCATAAAATGCATTCATGAAATCAATGCTCATAATAAAACATACTTTTCACATCACATATGTTGATCCTTAATTTATGAAAAATATAATTTCATCAACAATAATTTTTTGCATGAAAAACATGATTATTTAAAAATAAGGAGCGTAAGATCCACTTACATCAATCGCTCTAGATCTTTAGTCTTCCTTAATTGAATTAGGTAATCCCATTTAAAATATTAAATCAGGATCAATTTTCATTCTATAAATTCAATAAAATTAAATAATAACAGAAAGTGGTTGACTGGGTGACCAATCCGATAGACCATTCAGGCACTGAATCGATTCGAGATCATCTTACTGAGGTCAACATAGGTCCCCATAAGAGGAAAAGATAGCCCGATACGAGATCTATAGATCTTCTTAGAAGAGAAAGGAGGAGAAAGAAATTTTAGAGAGAGAAAGTAGAGAGAGAAATTCTAGAGAGAAAGAAGGGGAGAGAGAGGAAAAATTCTCTCCTCTTTTTTTCCTTTC
>KE504634.1:2733674-2748217 GCA_000441515.1 Elaeis oleifera | reverse complement strand
AGGGGGGAACTTGGTGGCTCGTGCTCCGGTGAGATGTGACGGCACGACCGGAGGTGTGGCGACACGGTCGGAGGTCTGGCAGTAGGTGGAGGCAGCGGTGGAGCTAGAGATGGCCAGCGGCATGGTTCGACCGGCGAGAAATTAGAAAGAAATGAAAACAGGGACCGCCCTTTCTTTATTTTCCGATCATTGGCCGGTCGCTGGCAGCCAAAGCCTCTCGAGGATGACAAGTAGAGGAGTGGGGGTCTAATCCTAAGGGTGAGACACCATAAATGACAGCACCGATGGCCGAAAAAAGGGAGAGAGAAGGCTCGGCCGAACAGAGCAAAATAGGGCCTCGCCTTTTCATAGATTTTTCGACGAGTCCGACGGCCGACGAGGGTGTACGAAGCCATGGCAAGGAGGGAAGGAAGAGATGAAAGAGGGCCGGGACTTATCTTCAACTCCGGTGAGGTCTCCGATGAGAATTGAGGCAAACACAAAGAGGGCGCAGACGGCTTTAACGGGAAATCTGGAGAGAAGGAGAAGGAAAAATTGGTGTTCGCCGTAGCAGACCATAGAGGAGGAGAGGGGGGATTTATAGGACTCTTTCGAGGGTCTCTCGTTGGCCCTAGGAGGCCTTCTCTTAGTCGAGCTCGGGGAAGAAGAAGACTCCCAACGGGAGTCTTCGTTCTTTTTTTTTGGCCTGCTGTGGGCCTGATGGGCCAAACTTAGATGGGCTTTATTTTAAAAACAGGATATCACACATCAGGTAACACCAACACAAACCCTCCTACTTATCAAGCTCCTACTAGGTTCTTCAAGGTGGGATTTTTTAGATTTAGTGGAGATGAAGTTGAGGGTTGGATTTGTCGTCGTGAACAATTCTTTCTTAGATGGAACCCCTAATAATATGCATGTTAAGTTAGCCTCAATGCATCTTGATGGCCAAGCTTTGCAATGGTATCAAAATTGGATGAGAAATAGGCATTCATTGATGATTCCAAGCTGGAAGAATTGTTGAAGGATTGTTGATTAGATTTCATGAAGGGGCCTTCGAGGACCCTGTGTCTGACCTCAAAGGTTGCAGCAAACAGGCACTCTTACTGAATATATACAAGCTTTTGATGTTCTTTGAGTAAACCAATATATCAAAGGATCTTGCTATGAGTTTTTCTTAAGGGGTTTGGAAGATTCATTGGAAATGCATGTGAGGTTGTTTTCTCCAAAAACATTGCAACAAGCATATTCTTGTGCTAAGCTTCAAAGTGCAGCTTGGGATGCCAAGAAAAAGGGGTTATGAGAACATCACCCAAGATAATAAACAGTGAAGTGAAGTGCAGCAACCCTCATGATAGTCCAAGAACTGCATCTTGGGTGCCATACAAGGGAACACCAACCAAACTAGGGCAATTCTTCCACCTTCATCTTCTCCAGGATTGCTACCCACACCACCAGTTAGAAAATTGGTTGAGGCTAATACCAAGTCAACTAGACAAGGAGTATCAGCTAAGGAGATGGATGATAGGAAAGCTAAAGGATTATGCATGTGGTGTGAAGAAAAGTTCATCCCAGGGCACAAATGTCAGAGGAAACATCTTTACAGACTTTATTTACATGAACCAGATGAACTTGAGGAAGAAGTACAAGAAGCTGGTGACATTTCAGCCATTAAGGATGTTAAAGATGAAACACCTCATATATCTGTTCATGCCTTGTTGGAAAGATGAATAATCAAGACAGTCAGACAATGAGGTTAGAAGGATGATACAAGAAGAGAATGATACATATACCGATGGATTCAGGCAGCACACACAATTTCTTGGATGTGTCCTTAGTCAAAAGGGTTAGGTGTACAACTAAGAAAATTGATCCCCTGTCAGTAGAAGTAGCTAATGGTGGAAAGCTGAAGTGTGCTAGTAAATGTGACACTTTCCAGTGGTCCATGTCGGGAATACAATTCGAATGATCAGTTTACTTGCTACCTCTTAGTGGGTGTGACATGATTTTAGGGGTGCAATGGCTATTTACTTTGGGAGATATCAAGTGGAATTTCAAGCAATTTAAAATAGAATTTTGGTGGCAACAGCAGCTAGTCACTCTACAAGGTCCTGGCTCCTTCCAAATCACATCAATAGAGCCACAACAACCCAATTAGTTGCTACTTAAAAGGAATGCATATTCAGAGGTATATTTGTGCCTAATGAGAACTTTGGACCTAGAGAAATCCGACAATTCAACAGTGTCACTTAAGGAAGGAGCAGCTGAATATCAGTTACAGGATTTGCTACAGACCTATGAGGATGTATTCCAGGAGCCTAAAACTCTACCACCTTCCAGAATTTTTGATCATAGGATAAATTTGAAAGAAGGGACACAACCAATTAACATCAGGCCATACAAACATTCTACTCTACAAAAGGATGTGATTGAGGAATTAATTAAGAAAATGATGGAGAATGGAGTCATTCAGTATAGCTCAAGTCCTTATGCTTCACCAGTGATCTTAGTTAAGAAGAAAGACAATACATGGAGAATATGCATTGATAATAGGGAGCTAAACAAGAATACCGTCAAGGACAAATACCCTATACCTATAATAGAGGAACTCCTAGATGAACTACATGGTGCTACTATTTTCTCTAAGCTTGATTTAAGGTCAGGATATCACCAAATCAGGATGTTCAAATCAGATATTCATAAGACAGCATTTAGAACTCATTATGGGCATTATGAGTTCCTTGTCATGCCTTTTGGACTCACAAATGCCCCCTCGACATTTCAGAGGATTATGAATGAAGTCTTTGAAAATTTTTTGAGGAAGTTTGTGCTTGTTTCTTTGATGATATTTGGTTTACAGTCAGTATATGGAACAACATTTAGTACACCTTCAACAAATTTTGCACGCTCTCAGGGAAAACAGATTGTATGCTAAAAAAATAAATGTACCTTTGGTGGGAAACAAGTTGAATATTTGGGGCACATAATCACAGCCGAAGAAGTTGCAACTGATCCAAAAAGATTACAGCGATAGTTGAGTGGCCCAAACCAGTTTCAGTCAAGCAGCTATGGAGTTTTGTGGGTTTGGCTAGCTATGATGGAAGATTTATTGCTAAATTTGGACAGATCAGTAAACCTTTGACTAACTTACTGAAGAAAGTGGATTTTAAGTGGAGTAGTGAGGCTGAAGCATCCTTCCAGCAGCTCAAAACGGTACTAGCACAAACTCCAGTTTTAGCATTACCAAATTTTTCCTACCATTTACTATAAAGACAGATGCTAGTGGAACTGGGATGGGGGCTGTTCTTATGCAAAATGGACATCCAATTGCTTACTTAAGTCTTTCTCTGATAAACATTTATCATTATCCACCTATGAGAAGGAGATGCTTGCATTGGTGCTAGCTGTGACAAAGTGGGCTCATTATTTGGTAAGAAGACATTTTATAGTTAGAACGGACCATAAAACTTAAAATTCCTTTTGGAACAAAGATTGAATACACCTAGCCAACATACCTGGTTAACAAAACTGCTGGGATATGACTTTGAGATATGCTATAAACAAGAAAAAGAGAATGTGGCTGCAGATGCACTTTCAAAGATACAGAATTCACAGCTGCTCTCCATCAGTGCCATATCTCATGAAAATGAACTAATGAACTTGATTCAAGAAAGTTGGAAAGCAGACCTAAAATTGCAGCAGCTAATACAGGAAATGGAGGTTGAACCATATTCCCACTTACCATATACCTGGTACCAGCAACAACTTAGAAGAAAGAAGGTTAGTGATTGGTCCAAACCAGAGTTTAAGAAATCAGTTGATACAACAGTTTCATGATACAGCTATTGGAGGTCATTCGGGTATGCAAGGAACATACAAGAGAATTAGTGCAGTATTCTACTGGAAAGAAACACAACTAGATATTAGACAATATGTTAGACACTGTGATATTTGTCAAAGGTGCAAATTTGAAAATGTTGCTTATCCAGGACTTCTACAACCACTGCCTATACCTGAGGGCCCTTAGCAAGAGGTGTCTATGGATTTTATTGAGGGACTACCTAAATCAAATGGCAAGGAGGTGGAGATGGTGGTAGTTGACAGCCAGGTTAACCAAATACAGTCACTTTGTGCCATTTTCTCATCCCTACACTGCTGCAACTATGGCTGCTACATTCACCAACAATATATTCAAATTACATGGACTTCCAAACATTTTGGTTAGTGACAGAGATCCTGTATTCGTGAGCAGTTTCTGGTTGGAGTTTTTCAAAACACAGGGAGTCCAGTTGAATATGTCAACTGCTTATCATCCAGAGTCCGATGGTCAGACAGAGATTGTAAACAAGTGCTTAGAAACATATCTCAGGCGTATGTGTATAAAGAAACCCAAATTGAGGAGCAGATGGCTTGGTCTTACAGAGTACTGGTACAATACTAACTTTCACTCTTCAATACAAACAACTCCTTTTGAAGCCTTATATGGATATCCGCCACCCTCTATCTTCCATATTTTCTAAAGACTCTAAGGATAAGGAAGTTGATCAGGTATTGCTGGAGAGAGAGGCTATGCTTGATGGGCTCAAGTATCATTTGAAGAGAGCTTAAGGCCGCATGAAGCAGCTAGAAGATAAGCACAGAACAGAGAGAAAGCTGGAGATTGGTGATTTGGTTATATCAAGCTTAGACCTTACAGGCAAACAACAGTGGCTAAGAGAAGTAATCAAAAGCTGTCTCTTATTTACTATGGTCCATTTCGAATAATTGATCAAGTTGGACCAGTTGCTTATACCTTGGATTTGTCTAGTGATGCTTTGATTCACCCTACCTTTCATGTGTCCATGCTTAAAGAAAGCTGCGTAAATTACAGAAAGCTGTTACTGGTCTACCACTCAAGTACCAGCCTTGTGTCTCTTTTCCCATTGCAATTCTGAACAAGAGGGTTGTTAAGAGGCGAAATGCTGCCGTGGTTCAGATTTTGGTGCAGTGGAATGATTCATCTCCTTCTAAAGCCACTTGGGAGTTCTGGGAAGACATTTAAAGGCGATTCCCTGACTTTAACCTTGAGGACAAGATTGCTTGAGTGGGGGAATTGCAGTAGGTGGAACTCAGGGTTACAACTGAAGGCAAGGCGCATATTCAACAAAGTTTAAATGTTAGTTAGGTTCAAATGTTAGTTAGCTAATAACAGAATTTGTTGTTGTAATAACAATATAACAGAATTTGTTGGATTAGTTGTAAGGTGTTGTACCAATTTGAGCATCTACTGCTATAAATAAGTTGGCTCTGAACATTGTAAATCATTCTGAGAATGAAATAAGAACTAAGCCTCTTTCCCTCCCAACTTTCTTCTCTTCTGATCTTAGTTCTTGCATTCTTGAATTTCTAAATCCCATCTACAATTCCACCCACTCCACATGGCTCACCCTAATCTCCCTTCCATCAAAAAAGATGATGCATCTTAGGCCTAATTGAAGAAAAACAATCCAAGCCGATAATCTAAAAAGAAAGATAAACCATCAGAATTGTTTATGCATCACCCCAAGCTCCACCCAAAACTGCAACTTATTGAAATGTGGAGTACCATGATATCATTGGGATGAGTCTGAGCCAGCAGTTTAAAAGCTGTTGCTTTACAACCCGATGGCATCAATTTAGAGATTAAACATAATATATTTCTCGATCCAACGAAGTTCCCGTGAATTGCACTAGATAGCAATCAGAAATTCTACTTCAACAAAGAAACTACCAACTTATCTTCACTTTGCCGTTTCCACTGAAAAATAGTTCCACTAAATAACAAAATTAAATAGAATGGAGCTCAAAAATCTCACAATAGAAGGACCGTAATCGCACCACATCCGTCTCGAAGTGGCGGCCCATCCCGCCCGGCAGCCGGCGAGGGAAGGAAGCACGAGGCGAGACGCGAAGACGCCCAAATCTCTTTGAGATGGTCGGGAACCCTAAGCTCGAGGTTTGGGAAAGCCAAGAGAAAGGGGAACGAAGGCGAGGGCAAGCAGGACGGGGGTCGATGTCGGATAAACGAAAAACGTTGAGGACTGCAATATAATTATTATTGTTTAGGATCTCTCATAAAATAAAACCAATCACTAATTTTAAACTAGTCTCGTCCAGCTCTCTGCAGGTACTAGTTCAAAAATGGAAAGGATTTACTACAACTAACTCCCTGTTCTTCGTGTCCATTACCATCAAGTGACAAGCTGAAATATGGGGAAGAACATATGACATAGTACTCCTATCTTAAATAGATATCATGTAGAGGATTACTGTGTTAAATTTGTATATTTCCGGCAATTCGGCCGCCGGGAACTAGTTTGAACTACCGTCGGCTGGTCGTCTTCAAACTTACAAAAGATTAGTTACATAAGACCCCTGTACGATATAGATATTACATACAAGTTCCTCCTGTTAAGCTCAAATACGATGATTTGCTGCACATTAACTTCCCAATAAATATAAAAGTTGGTGCCGATAAAAGATTCACATGAGGATTGGATTCTTACTGACTTGGATGCCTCAAGGTTAATGAACGGCAAATTGTACTTTAAGGAGATATCGTATCGCATCGATTGCTTCCTTTCTCATGCTTTCCATGTTGCATGAATCTGGCCAACTTTTCTCTCTCTCTCTCTCTTTAATCCATGGCCCGTGAGGCCCACCCTTTCAGCATATTTTACAACTTGGTAGATTGCATGCACATTCCTCATTTTAGGGTACCCAAATCTTTGACTTCAGAGAGAGAGGAGAAGGTGGAGAGAGAGAGAATGGGCAATGAACCAGAAGCTCACCCTAGAATGTGGCAAGGGCCGCAACATAATGTAGGGCCAAAACTAGATAAAGTCAAGTACATATGAGGGTAACTTAAACCCAACCTAGTCAGAAGGACTTGGATCTACTAGTTGACTCCTGCTAAGCAAATGCACTGTCTAGGGACAGCTTCCGAGCCCAAAGTAGAGAGGTGACACTCCACTGTTGTTATTGGAAAAAAGGAAGAACCACCGTAATACTACGACAGCAACAGAGTCTGCTAAGTGATTCAATGGATGATAGTATGAAAGATATGTTCGCTTTCTAATAATATTTAAGCCAATACATGGATGAGGCCCAACCTATGCATCACCATCTTTAGGTCTCTTGGCCAAACTCAATATGGCCTAGGTTGAGCCCTACAGGCCAGGAGAGGGAGAGGGAGGGGGAGGGGAGAGAGAGAGGCTTATAGAAGGCCGGTTAAAGGAGTGGAGTGCATATTCTCCGACAAAAAGGAATGCAAGCAAGTGGGAGCAGATTCTGCTTAAGAGAACCGAATCTAATGAGACTCAACCCTTTTAATTGCTTTTCCGCTCATCAAGTGGGCAATGACTTTGGCGCAGGATAGAAGAGATCTTTTGTCTCCCAATATCCCATAGCCTATCCTCATCTCCATTGTTAATGCTCAGCACTCACTAGCAGTCAGATGAGTGATCATATTGTACAGGAATTAACAATGGAGATAAATGAAAACAACAAGGGACATAAAGTGGTTGGCAAGATACGGAATAAAGCAATCTAATTTGGAAGGCATTTTTTAGCCAGGATTTAATTAATTTGCACTACTTATTCAGTCACGTTATGAAATATTTGCAACCATATGAGAAGGATAGATGTGTACTGTTGGCAAAGTGTATCGGTTTGATCATGCTAAAGCAAGTCCAACCCCATTTGTTTAACTTCTTCCACAGTGGATGGATATGCAGTGGTTATTTGGATTTTCTTGCTTCCTATCTCCTTGCTCTCATTGGTGATGTCCATGTTTGCCACTTCTGGGAATGGACGGTGGAAAGAAGGTAGGAGGGTGGAAAGAAGGGTTGCCCAACCTTTCGTCCATCCATTGCTTTATAAAGGATATCAATGGATTTGTTATTATCATCTTATAGCGATGACCCGGAAAGTTACAGGGCCACACAAACCAATCACCATTCAGAACAGAGGAAGAAAAGTGCATGGAATTGGTTGTGTGGTGATCCCATGACAATTTTTGGCTGCTGATTGGTGCAATGATGGTTCCTAGTCACGGGAGAAAGGTTATAATTTTGGAGGAGGAACAGGAAATTAAGGGGTTGGGACTGTTGTTTTGACTCACATTCGAGAATTGCAATGGTTGCATCTATCTCATGTTTGAAAGCAAGTGGGGATAATAAAACAAGAGTGGATCTTGATCGGATATAATGTCACCATGATTTGATTCGTCCCAATCCTAGAAAAGTGCCAGGCGATTTCCATCCAATCCCATGATATGATATGATGTGCTCACAAACCAGAGTCGGTTCCTTTGACATCATAACTATCTAGTGATTATGATAACGTGTTAAAATAATAATGATGATAATAAGTGCAGATGAACTGATAAAGATGAGAGGAGGGTAATAAATATACGAGTCAAAACACGGAGTCTTGTAAAGCCCCTCAGCCACTAGATCACTTCAAATGGAATCAGACAATGGAGTTCTTCCACTTCCCCTGCTTCTGATATAGGTGAGTCAGGTGAATTATTATGTGTCATGCCAGTGTCGCATTTGTAAGACAGCTCTTTTATGTGACCGACCGGTGCCTAATTAAGGGATTCCCATGTTTTACTTTTCTTTTCTTGAAGGAGAGGATTCCAATTTTTTCCGAAACAAGACACAATGCAGAGAGCAACAACAAGTTACAAATAGTTAATCCTCGTTCATGATCACAGGAGACACAACATAGATGGAATTAATCCAAAAACTATCTATGTTACAGCTTTATGGATAGAGCCTTCCTAGTTTTTCTCTTCTTTGTCATTTTTGCCTCCTCTTTTTTTTTTTTATTTGAGTGTAAGTGGGAAGAAGCAAGAGCTTCCCCCCAAATTTATTAAAACAAAGTTTCAGATTATAAAGAAGGACAGAGTGTGATCCAGAAGGAGCACATAGTCATCAGTACAACAAAAGTGGATAAACCATACAATTGACAAAGATAAGTCTAGAGAACAGACCTAAAGATAAAGGTAGAGATAGAAATAGTATAAATGATATTTGAACCTATTCAAATATGGATAAAAATTTGAGAATCTGACTAATATCCATATTCATATTTATATCTATCAAAAAAAATTAGATATAAATATGGATAGACAAATATTCGATCTATTTATAATCCTATATAATTTTATAAAAAATATGCAATCATATAAATCTGCTATTAACTTGATTTGTCATCCATTTAGTAATATCTTTAATTTTATAATCATAAAATTTAATTATCTAATTTACATCCATATTTATATCTATACTTTCAAGTATTTAAATTGTATCCATATTCATTTAAAATAAATACGGATATGAATTTTGTATCTCACTAACTAACATTCGTATCTATATTTGTATTCTCCAGATAAATAAACGTAGGTATGGATATAATTTGCCGTAAATAGAGGAGATCAGGTGACATAATTCATCCTATTATTGCCTGCAAAAGAAGACAGTCTCTTCTATAGATCTTTATGGCCCTCTTTGATCTTTGGGGAACAAAGATGAGCCCAAGATTGAAACAGTTGAAGAATTTTCTGAAATGTACCATAAACTCAGCTTTTTTTCTTTAGGAAGACCCTGCTATTCCTTTCATTTTTGCCTCTCAGAATTCCCTTTTCGCCCACAATTCAACTCCCCATCAACCCCATCAGGTAAAGAAAGATAACCATGACGTAACAAAAGAAACAAACATAGCATCTTCCGTTCCTTTCACACCGTGAAGCTTCTATCATTATGTTCCTCTGGATGTCTCCAGCTTTCTCCAACTTTGAGTAGATCACCATTCTCTTCAGCATCAAAACTCGCATGCACGCTATATAGAACATAAACCAGTACAGCAAGAACCGAGAAGAAGCCGAACCGTATATACGATCGCCCATCAAGAGAACCCAACAAGAACAAATTCAGGAATATGGAGATGGATGGTATCCAAGGCATCAACGGCACACCCCAGAACTCGGGCTCTCGAGCCTGCGGCACGAGGACTTGGAAGGCCTGGACGAGGGCGATGGCCGCCACGGCGAACCCGACAAGGAGAAGAGCCTTCGTCCTCCCGGGAGGAGCGAATCGCCATGCAAGGGTGAGGGCAAGGCAGGCAGAGGTGAAGCAGAGGAGAAAGGAGATGGTGGGCCATGGGTTGGTGGATCCCACCACCACGTAACGCCTGTAGATCACCGCATTGGCCACCATGTAGAAGACGAAGAGGGTGCCGATGGAGACAAGGTTGAGGAGGACGTCCAGTTCCGTGATTAGAGCTATCGCAGCTGTGAACACCCCTGGACGAGCCAAGAAGATTGCTATTTAGAAGCAGAACAATCCAAAATTTGTTAAATGCGACCGTTAGTGAAATTTTCACTTATAGCCCCTTCAGTTTTTAAAAATTAACATATAAAGGTCAACTCGAGGAGATTATTGAGGTGTACAAGTGATAGAGCATGGAGAACGTGTGGACAGCACTTTCATAACTAGTAATTATTTAGACGTTACCCATAGCTTTCAACTTTTATTTTTTTGGTACACCGTTGCTTTCGACCCTTCCTCAAATGTTTCCAGTTCAATCCGTTGATAACAGTGTCGTTCTTAAATGTTTCCAGAGGTTCTGTATCAAAACTGATTTGTTACTGCATTCCAACCATAATAAATGATTCCAATTAGGACGATTTTATAAAAAATTCTGGCTTGTGCGTCAAATTCTGTATCTAAAATTCTTTTTTTTTTTTTTCCGTTAATTAGGAACCAGACAAAGTATGTGCTGCCTTTAACTTCTTCTTCTTCGTATTAGAAGAAACATAAAATTTTATGATCATAAATTTCAATTCCATCATCTATTCAAGAACGTAGCTACTAGCAGTATTTACTAATTAAAAAAAAAATAGAATAATATTCTTTTGAAAAGAACAGAGGACAACCAATCTTGATAGGGGCCATTGCCCAGCCCACATCCTGAATCCTAATCTTAAGTCTACACATTATGAAAGAAAAGGAGTCCTCCACAAACCCTACAACTTCAATCATGGTAAATGCAAGATTCTTATAGGTTGGGAGCTTTGCCCCTTATCCAGTTCATCCAAAAAGAAAGAAGAAAAAAAAATACTTTCACCTTATCTTTTCTGGCCCACTGAAATTTGCAATCTTCCCAACTTTAGCACTAGATTCTGGGGTGCTTTCTATAATTTTTTTTCATCTTTTCAAAAAAAAAATATATTTATCGAAATTTAAAGTTTGAAAAAAAAAAAACTCATTTGGCAGATGAAATAGAAGAAAAAAAATTATGGCTGATGAAAAAAAATGAAGAAATTCTTCTTACCTGATTAGAATTTTCAAAAGAGAGAAATTAAAAATAATATTTTAATAAACTTTCATATCTCATTGAAAGGAAATCCATATCAAGCATAAATTTTTGATTTTCTCCTGAAAAAGAATTTAATTTTTTGAAAAATATTATTAACCATAATAGAATAACATAATATATATTTATTAAAATATAATAGATATTTATATAATTTTTAAGCAAGTAAACAGTCAAATATAAAGTACAAGAATATATTATTTTTTATGATCAATTAAAGATATCAAATTTATTTTTGAGGTAACGTATTTTTTAAAAGAATTTTCTTGAATCAAACGAGCCCAAAAAGAAAAAAAAATTAAAAAAACAAAATATTGGTGGGCCCAATGAGTTGAAGAACTCACGATGACCAGAGACAGGCAGTTATTGACCCGACCACGCTCAAATAGACCATCCAAATCTCACGGTGGATAACACGCCACATTAACCCTTGTATTTCACGACTTTCCGATTGTGCGTTATCCAGCGTGTACGTGCTTCAAGATTTGTGCAGGTCTACCGAGGCGTGGTCAGTTAGGAAGGGAAGGGAGCTCGCACCGAGGAAAGCGGAGGCGTTGACGGGCGTGGCGGTGGAAGGGTGGACCCGGGCGAGCCACGCTGGCACAACGTTCGACCGTCCGATCACACACAGGTACCTCGCCTGCCCCAGCATCGACACCAGCAACGACGTCAGGATCCCGAATCCCGCCCCGCCCGATCACGTTGGACACCCATCTCCAGCCGTCCGATCCGCTGAACGCCCCGGAGAACGGCGATTCCGTGTCGATCTGCCACCACACATCACGGAATTAGAGTAAGTACACCCGCCCATAATACGTGGGGCCCACAGCATCGCCCAACGGTCCACATCCAATTTGGTATATATAACAATGCATTAATTAGACGGCGGCGATGATGGACCAGTGGGGTGGGAGGTCCTTACGGCGTCGTAGGGAGGAGCATGGCGAGGGAGGCAGCCATGAGGCAGTAGAGAACGGTGACGAGGACGACCGAGCCCGATACGCCGATGGGGATGTCGCGGTGGGGTTCTTCACCTCCTCTGCCATGGTGGACACGGCGTCGTAGCCGATGTAGCTGAGGTAGACCATGGCCGCTCCATTGAAGACCCCCGAGGCGCCGTAGGGGAAGAACCCGCCGGCGTTCTTGGCCGGGTTCGCCGGGTGCGTGAAGTTCTTCCAGTCCCCACGCCAGAATCCCATGAGAATTATAAACAGGATGAAGGCTATGTGGATCGATGTCAGCACCAAGTTTAGAACCGAGCTTTCCTTCGTACTGTGAGACGGGAACAATAAACACTGGATTAGGAGGAGTTATGAGGACTCTTTGGACATAGAAAACAAGAAAAACGAAAGATTGATGCTGAACTCCAGATATTCGAAAGCCAAAGGAAAGAAAATTGCACTTTTATATAAAAAGAAGTCATCTTGGAACAGAAAAGATTCGAAGGAAGGTAAGGAAACGTAGGAAGGAATTAATTTTTACTTGCTCTGTTTTAACCGGAGTGGAATAAAACAATCACTGAAATAGCAAACATCATCATTTCTGTCAGTGTAGTAAAAATTCCAAACTTAGTGAGAAGCTCAGAAAAAGAAGCCATCTTTGAACCAAGGAGATCAGGGGAAGGTGAAGACGAAAAGCAGCCATCTTTCGGGTTCCTCATTTAGTTACTTGATCCCAGAGAAAAGGTGAAGAAATTTTCGATAGGAGGTTAAAGGATTGATTTGAAGGCAGAAGAAACAAGAAAGTGATGATTGAAGCGTGGAAAGGTGATATAAGAAAGCCCCAAGAAAGCGAGCTATCTTTCTGACAAGTGACAACTAGAAGAGAGTTCCACTTCGAAGTTACGATTGAGACAAGCAACCAGTCAAAGATTGGATTTTTCTTCTCTTTTGTTCTCTTTTTTGTTAAAAAGCGACCGTGATTACCTGTAACAAATGCACACAGAGACAATCAGAACTATGGTCACCGCAAGGAGATCGATCTGGTTGAAGCCCTTGGGGAGGCCGGAGACTGTGATCCGCCAACGCGCCGCCGCGTCCACACCGATTGCCGTCCCTAGATATGTTGTGAAGCTCCGCGCCACTGCCGCGTTCGAGAACACGTATTCCATTATTAGATTTGCTCCTGTCAAAAAGGCCGCAAATTCCCCTGAAAACAAAAAACAAAGAAAAAAACAAATCAGAAGATTGCGCCTAATCCATTCTAGCTGGAGGACCCCATTCCATCATTTCAAAAAGAGAAACGAGAGGGAAAAACTGAGACGCCGAAAACATATATAGTTGAAAAAAATCTAGTAAAAAGAGCAAAACCAGAGATATTAAATACCAATTTTAGAAACAGGTCCAATGGTTCAGATTATTATGAACAACTCAGATATTTTGCAACGAAAGCTTTTAAAAACATCCAATATATAGCAAATTATACTGACAAAGAGGCGAATGATATAGAAAAGAAAGCAGAGCACAACTAGTTACGGGATCACTTATGTAGACAACAAAGATAGCTTGTTGAAACTTTAAAGAACCAGGTTGATCCCATATTTCAGCAATGACTGCTGTTGTTTTACCGGAGAAAAAGGAAGATAAAATACCAAAAAACCAGTTTAAAATCCATTTTTTCCGTTTAGAGTGAACTTAAAATCCCTTTTCCTAAACAAAAACCATTATATAACTGGAAAAGAGATCTTTTATAGATAGAGAGAGAGAGTACGGACCGAAGGTGACCCTGAGGTAGCTGAAGGCGCCGCCGGCGATAGGCATGTCGACGGCGAACTCGGTGTAGCAGAACGCTGACAGGAGAGCACAGAGCCCAGCAATGGCATAGGACACCACGACGGCGGGCCGGCTTTGAGGCGAGTGGCCCGGCCGGTGGCCACGAAACCCCGGCGCCGACCATTCCCCGAGTCCAAGCCCGACGAGGTCCGGCCACCGCAGCTCCCGCGCCATGTCCGGCCCCGACCGCGCCCGCACCCGACTCATCTCCTCGTACGTCGTCGTCACCGACCCCGCACGCCGCCTCAGCCGCCTGGGTGTCTCCACCAGCGCCCGCCCGTACGCCCTCAGACTCGCAAACGACGACGCCGTTGGGGCGGCGCCGGAGGTGGAGCCCGCTAATTTCTCCATCTCTCTCTCTCTCTCTCTCTCGAAGAGAAGCGGGTATTGTCT
>KE504634.1:2693609-2706362 GCA_000441515.1 Elaeis oleifera | reverse complement strand
ACCAACCCCCAACATTCAATCTTCTCCCAGACCAGTGCTTTGAGTGTTTCTTTATGTCAACTTAAGGGGTCCATTTATGACATTCGGGCATCATGTCCTACTTACTGTGTATGATTAACTTGGTTTATATCACAGGGATGGTTGCCAGGACTGAAAGGAGATGGAGATACCAATCAACTGCCAACAATTGCTGTAGTTGCATCATACGATACTTTTGGTGCTGCTCCAGTATGGGTTATAAATTATTTAATCAGTAATTTTTACAATTTTTACTATAACACTTTAGATTTTAAATTCTGTTTATTATTTCAAGGCACTTTCTGTGGGAAGTGATAGTAATGGGAGTGGAGTTGTGGCTCTTTTGGAGATAGCAAGACTGTTCTCACGTCTTTATTCGAATCCAAAGACCCGTGGGAGATATAACCTTCTTTTTGGGTTAACATCTGGTGGACCTTATAACTATGATGGAACTCTGAAGGTAACTTTTCCTTCCTTCATGGCAGCCTTAAAAATCACTGTATTTATTGTTTCATTTAATTTGTTGACCTAGCACTTATTGATGATCGGATATTATGATCGTATTTATATTAGTGGCTTAGGAGTTTTGATCAACGATTACGAGAGAGCATTGAGTACGCCATATGCTTAAATAGCATTGGTTCCTGGAAAAATGAGTTGTGGATTCATGTGTCCAAGCCTCCAGAAAATGCCTACATAAAACAAGTTCACGAAGTAAGTCAAGTGCCAGAATGATAAATTAATTTGATATGTGCGTTAGTGAAAATTATGGAAGCAACACCTCTTTCACATTTAAGAATGGCACTTCTTTCTTTTAACTATGAATTGTTTTGATGGCAGAGTCTGTCAGATGTTGCAAACGAGCTGGGAGTTACAATTGGAATAAAGCACAAGAAGATAAATATCTCAAACCCACGAGTGAGTTAATTTTACTCTTACACACTCTAAATCACTTCAACTGTCTGTTAACTTACATATATTCATCTGAAGAGATTGTCCAAGATATGATTTCTGTATTAACACTGCATGGAGTGTTATACATAAGTTGACGTATTCCTGTGGCATTGTCAAAAACCATAAGCTTTTTGTCTTCAATTAGTTTGTATATGTGGTGTGGTTGTATTATTGGGAGGATGAAACTTATGGCAGTTCCTAGCAGGACAACTTCCCTTAGCTCTGTCTTTTGTCGTCTTTCATGTCACATCTTCTCTTGTTAGTGAAGTGAATTAACTGCCTCAGCAAATTGTTCTTACTGCTTAAAATCATAAAGTTAGAAAAATTTTATGAAGGTCTGTAGATGGAGTTGGTTTGCAAATGCCAACATTAGTGACTAGTAGCTTATCAAGAGAGTGGTTATACTTAGAAAAAAAAGCTGCAATCATTTATGTCACAGCAACACACCCTCCACCTGTGCTGATAAAGCCAGTTAACTGGTCCACCTGATTTGGTGGTTAAACTGTTGCTTTAGCTGCCTGGCTACAATCACCAGTCTGACATTCACATGCCCTATCTGCATCTGCTGTTAGAATAATCTTTCTGGAGTGAGTCAAGGTGCAAATCTTGTGTACTCTTTTAGGGACCCAAATTGCACATGTTAAAATTGAATTGTTAAAACATTTCAGCCAAACACCTTGGTCTATGAGTGTGTCACTCACAACATCTGCTAAAATGCTTCTCTTGTCGGAATTCTTTTGAAATATCTGGTGTTTACTGCTTGCTGCAGCCCCTATATGCATATTACATGTTAAATAATGGAACATTTGTTCTATATGAACTTCTTTTTGTTCTCTACAAAGAACTTACTTGATTTTGCTGTAATTGCAACACTTGCACAAGAGAAGCAGGCCTTGTTTAAATCTTTAATGGACAAATATATGTTCTGCTTTAGGTTGCCTGGGAGCATGAGCAATTTTCAAGGCTAAGAATAACTGCTGTTACTCTTTCTGAGCTTTCTGCAGCGCCTGAATTACTTGAAAGTACCGGAGGGCTCCATGACACAAGGTAAGACTGCAAAACATTTTCCTTTATTTCATCTCCAGTTTCTCTTAAATGATTCCCTGTTAAGCTTTTGAGTTTTCCTTTAGAGATTCATTGGATGAAGCTGCAGTCTACAGAACCATCAGATTAGTAGCAGAAAGTCTTGCGGTATGATCAGTTACTTTTCTTAGTCATTGCATGAGCTTTGGGTTGGTAATATTGCTCAAGTCAAGTGATTTCCTTTTTCTCTCCCTATTACAACCTGGAGAAGTCACATTTGCACACCAATGTTCAATGCTCAGATCAGCATAATTGACAAGAACTACATTATACATTTTTTTGACATAGAATTGATCATGACAGGAACATTGGAAGTTAAGCTTTTAGTTCAATGTCATATCCATGTCCATGTGGTGTTTTAATAATTCAGATTGCTGAAGTACTTAAATGAAAGTGATGGATTATCTGTTCCTGTTCTGATCTGCATTAGCTTCTGGATATAGGTATCTTTTGAATTTATTTTATTGAACAAGGTGCAGAGTACTAAGCAATATGATACAACTAGAAGAGAGGATGCAGTTTTCCCCAAGAAGCTGAAGGGCTAAATAATTGAATAGGAAAACATGTGATTTCCATTTGTGCAATTTTTATCTCAAGACTGAACTGACCAAATCACTCCTCCACTTTGTTATATAGCTCCATATTGCACAACTATGTGCTAAGTCATAAAGCAATATCTGTAATTTAATTTAACACAACAAGATTTCCAATGTGCATAACTACTCATTATTGTAATAATGATATTTTACAACCTTTTCCAATGGAAAATGTGCCTGACATGGTTAGTCTTGAAAGTAAGCCCATTTCTCAGTGTTCAGGTCTTGGTTTTATCGGATGTGCTATTTTCCTTTAGTCAAGAAAACATAGCAGATCGTGACACTAACAAGTAACATCAGTACCACTCAATGAATGCCTGAGAATTTTACATTTAGCTCAGAGCTAGCTGCAGAACTTCCTTTAAATTGGTTTGTAATAAGAAGACATGATAAACATTTTCCAATCATTGTTCTATATCACCGAAGAACTAAGCTTTCTAAGAGGAGAGAATATAAGGAAAAGAGAGCTATCTTAGTGATTCTCTCAAATTGCTAAGCATTTGTCCTGAGAAAGATGTTGATTTCTTTGTTTCCAAATCTCTGAACACATAATTCAAGAATGTGACTTCAGAACTCCTTGTCTGCTCTCACATATTAGGGTAATCATCATGCAGTACTTTTTGGGGAGTAATATGCTCCTATTGTGGGAGGCTTACAGTTTGATATTATATTGTCAGTTTCTAGGATTACTAGGGTGGAATCATTTGAGTGAAGCTCAAACTAGAGCTTGAAAACACAAATAAAGTTACATCATAAGTTTTTCTCCCAAACACCAAACAACTGTGTTGTTTGGAATTTGTGAACCTACCACAAAAGTCTATAACTACAAGGTTGCATGAAACAGCTTCAAAGACAATGACAATAATTTAAAGTGCGCAAATAGCAAAAACTTGAATTAAAGGTTCTTGATTGCAGACTCATAAATTTGCATATTAATAATATTGCAATTGTAGTTTTTTATGAACTTTAAGGTTTTAACTTGACAATTGAATGATGCTTGAATTCAGAATAAGGCATTTATGTTGGTAAGGTGGTAACAATTGAACTTTCAGCCACTTGCAGAATAATTGGCCCTTGTGGACCTTTTCACATGTATTCTACTCCTTGTAGGTCAATATTCTCTTCAGGTGTTCACTTGATAGAGTGTTGGTTTTGCAAAGCGCCCTAGAAGTGATAAACATTTTGTTTGTCATATATAAATCATTCAAGAATATTTCTCCTGCTGTGTTACTTCTAAATTATTTCTCATGTGTGCAAAGAAGCTAAATGACAGGTTTCAAGCGGCTGCTCATATTTAATGAATTATTTCTGGAATCATGTTCTGTCCTTTGTTTTCTAAACCAGTAATCTGGTACTTTATATCGTCTCTTTAATTATATGGAATATGCAATTGTGGTTTATGCTATATAACTTTATCTAAAAAATAATATTGCTGACCAGAATATTGGCCGAAGTTTCATAGGATGAGAACTCTTTAATCAGTGAATTATGCTGATCAAACCCAATGCAGGCTATTGGCAGATTTGACACAAGATATCATCTAATTACATCAGGTTGATAGAGAACAATAGTGATTTTATTCATGTCCTGTCAGTGCATTTACTACATTAAGAAAGGTAAAAGCACCATATGTATTTATATGTGTGTGTCTATGTATGTATCAACCTGTGTGCTAGTGATATTTATTTAGGTTTTAAGTGCAAGATAATGAATGCACTTCACATGTTAAAGTTGACGGTTCTTTGCATCCACAAGGATGTGTCAACTCAAAATGCTTAAAATGGATATAAGTACATGGAAATAGGTTGATTGCAGTTCTGAAACCTAACTTCTATCATGGGTTTTAGTTTTAACTTTTCCTACTTCATGCAGAAGCATATTTATGGACACCAAGGCAGGAACATTCAAATTTTTGCAGATAATAGTAGTTTGGCTGTAAACCCTTCTTATATAAGTGCATGGTTGGATCTTTTGTCACGGGCACCTCGAGTGGCACCCTTTCTCTCCAAGACTGACCCAATTATCTCTGCATTGAAAAAGGTTTGACAGATGTTATTATTTTAATTTCCATCTTATTGTCATTTAATTTTTATTAATAGTCCATGCAATTTGAATCAGCACATCTGTTGAATATCTTGCTCTGCATATTCTATCTATTCTTTAATATTACCTGTGCTTAGTAGGGAGAAGTGAATGTTAAACTAATTATTCCTAAAGTTCTGTGAGCTTGTAAAATAACCCTGCAGGTACAACTTTAGATGCTCATTCCTGTCAATGCCTCTAATTGGCATTAATTTAGTCTGTGCTCCTTTTTCCTTTTCTGATAGCATTTCATGGTAGTGGCTTGCAGACAATTTAGATTAACACTCTGGAAAGTTTGTACATTTCCACATCTCTAGATGAGAGAAACATTCTTATTTGTGGAACTATGTACATCTCATAAGTTCACTGAGAATAAATGGCTGAACTGGTTGACATATGTTTATTGCAACTTAATTTTCTCTGAATATATTGATCAGATAGGAACACCCTTGCTTATGAAAGCCAAAAGCAACTTACTGTACCAGCAGCAGATGCATATAAACATCAATCCTGACACTCATCCTTCTCTGGCGCATCATGATTTTACTTAATTACCTTAATCACATCAGTGTTGCAATATAGATCTCTCTCTCTCTCTCTCTCTTTCTCTGCATCCGCACGCATATGAGAGAGAGAGGCAGCACGTGTGCATGTTAAGTATATAATACAAGAACCAGGTAAAATATTAATTATAACCACATTTTTCATATATTCAAAATGCTTCCATGTTATTCTTTTGTCATGAAAGATGATCATTTCTTTTCAAAGTGTTCTATTCTTTTGCCATGTAATCTGAAAGCTGACTTTATCATGTGGCAGGAATTATCCGATCATACAGTTGAGCTGCATGTACAGCATGAGACCATTGATGGGATGTTCAGTTTTTATGATTCTACAAGGGCAACACTTAACGTATATCAGGTGCTTCTAGTATATCTATGCTGTGCTCTGTTTTCCTGTCCATGTCGATGGGCACACGTGTTGCTGTTAACTGCACCTTAAACCAAGTCTCTGCTTTTTTGGAATGTGGCCTTCATCAAAAGCGGTTGGGCCTCATGCCAAGCAGGAACATTGCCTGGTTCACAGTGTGATGTTTGCCCACATGCGTGTCCATGTTTATCACAGCTCATGTGGGCAATCTCTTGGGAAAAAGGAAAAAAGGCAAGTTAGTATCTTGCATGTCGTTCAACACTAACGAGGACAAAAAGTTAAGACACAGCAACACTCATACCATTTTAATTTACACTTTATCTGATTATACAAAGCAGAACAGTATCATAGTTTTGAATAGAATAAACCATGCTTGTGTGAGAAATGTACCAAGTCCTCTCTATAACACACTGGTCATTAATGAGCGTATAAGCTGTTACTTTGTAACTTCCTAATCAATGACTCAACTTTAGCTTATAATTTTGTGAGAAGAAACCTAGAGAACTCCAATGGCTGGGACAGATCCATCCAGCAAGTGTTTCTATTATCCATTAATTTGTTTTCACTCATTGGAGAACCTCATCATTAGAATTTGAATTATAAAATTGCAGGTTGCAAGTGTTGCTTTTGATCTACTTTTACTGCTAGCGCTGGGAGCATATCTGATTCTTCTCTTCAGTTTCCTCGTTCTCACCACACGGGTATGCATGCTTACTTGCCTGACAATGCATAGACGCCATGGCACTTCCTTTTAGAAATCCTTTAATAGTGATTTATGGTTTTTCCACAGGGCCTTGATGACCTGATCAATCTGTTCCGGAGGCCTCCATCTAGGAAGGTCAAGGCAGCATGAGCTTTGTAGTCTTCTTAATTTTTTTCCACAAGGACAGCAGCAAACATTTAGTGGATTGTAAATTATCTTTAATTGAGTCAAATGGTTCAATTTATCATTCCGGAATCTTTTAACTCTAATGAAAAGAAATTTTGGCTACAAGTATCATTGAAAACTCTTGACTCAATCTTCATCAGACAAAATCTTTCAGTTTTACAGTGAAGAATGAAGAAATATCATTTATTTCCAGATGGTTCAGGTGGCCCTCTTGCGATAGGAACAGCGTCGTTGAAACGTAGCTTGGTTTTTGCATTGTCTACAAAGATGACCCGCCCGTTTAAAACCTGTTCAAATAATTTACAAATCAATCCATATTCACAACTACCATAAATAAATAAAATGTTTGTTAAGCCCTAGTGATTGCATGTGTCAATGTGTGCCCACCTTGCCATTCATTTCTGTGCGAGCTTTTTGGGCTTCATCCTCTGAGGCAAATGCTACAACCCAAATCCTTTCGATCTCTCGGAGGCTCTGTCCATGATTATTTTGGCTGCACAGAGTCATGTCAGTAATGAGCCATGGCATGTTTGCTCATGAAGAAAGAACTGATGCACAATCAGATTCTGGGAGAAACAAGAGCACCTTCAATCACTTGGCCATATTGTGAAAAGCATCAGATAAGGCTTCCTCTGTTGTGTAGAAAGAAAGGCCTGTAAATTACGAAATGCAAAACATAAGATCCATATGGAAGGAGTTAAAGGAGATGCTTTTTTTGTCTCAAAAAAGCAATTACTGCTCAGTTCACAATGGTACCTTTTGACAAGAATCATCAACAATCTGAATTCTATATAGCTCAAATAAATAAATAACAGGTTGCTAGATATGCTCATACATATGTATTTGTTAGGCAAAACATAGCAGCAATGTCATCAATAGCAAGGTTTTAAGATGCCCCACAATTCATCGTTCCTTGAGATATGGAATATGTCCTAGCTTAAAATCTCCAAGAAACAAGAACGTCCAGACTTGAAATATTCTGCCACTCCATTGTAGCACAGAGCAGAAGTCAAAATTAGCTAAAGAGTCTTCAACTTTGCACTAGAAGTAGCAAAGACAGCCATGTTTAGGAAGATCAAATAGAAAATTATGATGAAAGAAATTTTCTAATAGCTTCTTCACTGGACATTATTCAGGGAACTTTGTTCTTGTAACAAAGCAGAATGCCATGAATAATGTATCCTCGCTTAGTTCCCTTAGATATTCTGGTTCAGGATAACAGAACTGTTACTTTCAAGCTCTATTCATTATCCAATCCACACATTAGATTTCCTCCCCATATATATTGCGAGATTCTCGTGCAGCCTGCCTTTTGCAGCATAGCCCGAGTATCTTCCACTACATCCCATCTGATTCTGATTTCCACTTGTTCAGTTTGTTATCTAATCCATTATATTTTGTGATCCCTTCCGACCTGTAAAATTTGATGGTGCACTTCCACTGCATGCCATCTGAGTTTATGCTTATCAAAGCAGATAGTTGCCAGATCCCTGTTGATTCATCCAAGGGCCCAAAAAAAAAAAGAAGACAGTAAGAGTACAGGCATCCGGTACCACTGCTCCTGCCTGGTTATTCTTTACCTTGTGTAAGTGCACCATCAAATTTTATGAAAGGAGGGCACCAGATGAAGCAGGTCACCCAGGCCAGCAGTCATAGAATAACCAAGGAGAGCTATTCTAATGACCTCATCATATAGCCACCAATTTCAGCTGAAATGCTCCACCACACCTTATGTAACCTCTACATCTTCATTCAAGAAGGCACATTCTTCTTAACACCTTGCTGTTCTTGCCCCAATAATGCATTTCAAGCTCCACAGCAAATCATTGCACCTCTGAACACAAACCAGCCAGCAGCACAAATGATAACCCTTACCATCAAGCACCTCAATAACTTCTAGTCCATCCCTATATCTCTACCAGCTTCAACTGCACTTATTTCGAGCAAGAGCATCTGCAGCCTCAAGAATGAAACTTCCTCTGCCTCACCACATTTACCTGAATAATTCACCAAACTCCACATGGCAGTCCGCCCTCAGAGGTCTTCAGAATAATAGATTTCCCTCTTGAACTAGACAAGAACCAACTCACCTATAATTTTCAAAATACTTGCAACCAAACTTTCGAAGTGTTCCATTAACCTCTCTCCTGATTACCTTTTCATTTTCCAACTTAAAGGATGTCTGATGATCTCCTAGATGGCTTCAAGAACAGGCAATATCAACAAGTCTATTTCACGACTTCTCATAAACAATTAGCTTCAAGGTTCTAGCATCACATAGACTACCACAGAGAAAGAATTAATGAGGGACCATAGTGCTACAGAAAGTTTCCACCACATAGAAATTCATCTTGGGTACTAAGAAAATGTCTTGCAAAGAATCAATCAATACTACATGGCTGTAAACTAGTTGGTGTTTTACAATGTGCATGAATAAGACAAAATAGAAAATGAAACTATAGTTGGATTACTATAGAAGGGAGCCGTGGATCTGACTAACTGATCACTGATTTTTTTTAAAAGCAACTATTCATGCTTTGAACTGGCAAAATCGTGCAAGGAACAATCTGAAAAACAAAATTGTGAAAAAGCAGAGCAACCTTGATACATGGAGTACTAAAAATGAAACGAAAACCCCAACGTGAACCTGAAGCAGATGGAATGACACTTGTTGATTACAGTTCTTCACGCAATAGTAAAATTGATTTAGGTTCTTTTGAGCAACTGCAATTAGGAGTAGGATGAAATCCATTTAGAAGGCATGCATCAACTTTAAATGAAAATACATGGATCACGAACTACACTTTACATACTTCCTCAAGGAGGAGAATGCTACCGAAATGTGACCAATTCTCCAAGATTTTGTTTGGTCCCACATAGAAGCTCCAGCAAACTTGTTATTTACTAGAAAATCATGTTTCCAGTTGTTTCTTTGGGGGAAAAACTTGGAACATGGAAAATAACACCTATACTTGTGAGATAACTTGACTTTTCATTTCAAGAACTAGTTTTAAAGAACCAAATTGTTCAGCTTTGCCAGCATGTAGAAGCTCCTTTTGATCCTTGTATCACAAAATTTTGGGCAACCCAAATATATGGAAAACTAAATTACCAAAGGCTTTTTTTTTTTCCTTTTCATTTTCACATATTTCCTTGCTATTAAATGGAACCTATATATATCATGCTAGCTGGATCTGATGATTAATTAAATCTACAAGAAATCATAGCTTCTGTCAGTTTCACATTAGTTCATAGGCAAGTTCCTAATAGGATTAAAAATGTTAATAGCATATATCACCACTCTAAAATTCAGTGCAGGGATAACTAAAGTCAGTGGCAAACCCATTCCAAAACTATGTTTCTTTCCCTACCCTCGCAATAATTAATTGTGTCACTTTAAATAACAAGCAACATAAAACTCATCATCGCAACCACAAAATCACATTCCAGCTCCAACTTCCATTGACCCAAATATGGCCATCATAAGAGACACCATCCACCATCAGTGCATACAAAAGGTTCATCTACATTCCTTAATTGTCAACATATGTATTAACCACTGCTTTTTCAGGGTATCTTCACACAATACCTGAAAACATCAATATAACTAGGTCAGCATTTTTCCTTCAATCATGTCCCTATTCTGTTTTGGAGGATCATAGTCAGTATTTCAAAAAAATAATATCTGAGCTTGAGACTGTCGAAAGAAGGGGACTTTCCATTCTATTTCCAGATAAATGAAGAATAAAAAAGGTAGAGAATTGTCTCATTAAGTCTCTCTTTGGATGCTCAATCACCCTGTCCATGAAATATCTGTTTGCGCGGGGCGAGGATTGCTAAGAAGAGAGGTAGGAAAAAAAAATTCATCATCCAATTTTTTTGGCCTTCCTGGTATTCATCTGAAAAAAATTGATCTACGCCTCCAAATTCTTCATCCTTATGCCTCATCTCTCACACATTCCCACTTGCGTAGGAGATATTACTCAGATAAACTACAAAAGAAGCCAATTTATAAAATTTATAAAATCACTATATTCCTTTTTTTTCTTAAACCTGCCTCAAGAAACCACTAATGATATCCAAAAATAAAATAACTCAAACTTAATTCGAAACTTTTTGAATGAAATCATATACATAAACCATACCATCAGTTCTCATCGATTTAGAAAAATCAAACCTTAAAGAACCCAATCAATCGATAAAAAAAATACAAGCTTTTCTCGTTTTCTTTAGTTCGCAGATATCTTACCTCCGACGAAGAGCTTGGAGGCAATTCCTCTGGAGGACACGAACTGGGAAGGAAGAAGTAGAAGAGCTCTACTGTTAGCGTTATGGTTAGGGTTAAGATTCCCGAAAAGAACGCGACCATTGCTCAAGAGACTCGACGCCCCTCTCAAAGCCGCCATGGCGGAGCTCTCTCCGACTCACCCTCCACTGCTGCTCCATCGCTCCGCGAGTCTTCTATAGCAATCTAGGAATCTGGACCGTCCATCCGTTCCGTGATCGGACGGTTGAGATTTTAAAGCACCGTTCTTCAAGTGGACCGGCGTGGACCGAAGCATCGTGATCGGACCGGTTCGTCCTCGACCAGTCTGATTTCTTTTTTTTTTTTGGAAAAGCCATCAAGAACTACTTGTACCATTAGCCATTGCAAGAACAGAAATTTTATACTGACCAAAACAAGAGAAATAACAGCTATGGTTATCCCACCAAAGAATTTTCTTGATCCTCTTATCTCCATCCCGAACGTATCATTCTGCAATGATCAACATATGATGATCCTGTAGGCTTAGAATGTGGTTGAAAGTGCTTGGATTTGTTGATGCCTACAGCTACTAACAGTCTGAAGTTAGTCCACCAGTCTGCAGGGTTGGTGCCTCGGAACTTTTTTGTTGGTAACAGGCAGAGTTGAGCTAGAGCACTTATTTGAGGGAATTTGCTAGAAGTACATTGGAGGGATCTTTATATTGCGTCCGAAGGATTGAAATCCCGTCTGTACATGACCGGTCCAGTTCAATAGGAGCTAATACTTGCTGATAATGACCGAGGATTCATACCATCCTCGTATTTAGACAAAGCAAATTCTTCTTCTATCCAGAACCATATATTTGCGTGTCTGATGGAATATATTCATGCTTCAAATGCATTCAAAAGGATCCATTCTCTGCTGTGCATCGCATCATACGGTGCACCATACATACCGTCCATCGTGTGATGGACGGCCTATTGAACCGTCTATCACGTGATAAACAGTCACATACAATGGGCCGTCCATCGCGCGATAGATGATACGCATAGTGCGGTGCACAGCAGAAGATCAATGTGGGATAATATAATCCACAGAAAAACTGCAAGTTGAAGATGGTTTGAAGCTGTTTTTGCAAAAAATGATCCTTATTGCTGAGCCTGAAATGTGGTGGTAAATGCCACAAGTCACTTGACAGGGCTAAACAACTCCCAGCCTCACCAACGAACTCAAGCAAAAGCAATCCGTACTAATAAGCTAATATTAGCTTTCTAAACAAGACGGTGAGCATTGACGCGCGTCCTTTTACAATTTCTGGTATGCTCCACAGAAAGATGTTGGAATTACGAAAATACTGAAAATTCACAAACCCCAAATGAACATCTCTATTGTCACTAATGATATCTGGAAGGGAAAAAATTTGTATAAACAAAAGGCTCCCATGACTACAGCAAAGACTTACAAAAGATATACAGGCGCTCATCCTACAAGCACATGAAACAAAGAAACCACATAAACAAACCAGCATAACTCCTTGTTCTTTTCCCTTTTTCTTTTTGAGGGAAAACCAGGAACAACTCTTAAACTCCTCAGTCTTATGAATAATGCGCATTCAGCATCTCTTGGTACACCATATCAATGAATTGGTTGTTCTGTCACAAATAACATAGGAAGCTTGAGTACATAAAAACTCATCAAGATGATCATGCAGATGGATTAATCCAAGCAGCAATGTGTTAGACAACTGGTTAACTGAATGTTATCACCCAAAAAGAGAAGAAAATTAGTCGTTTATAGAATGGAGCACAAGGTGACATTAGAAGCAATAAGGATTACGGAGTGGGAAACATGAAGTGTTAGTAGTCAAATTGGAAGATATGAAAATCTGAGGTAAGTACTTTACCAAACCAAAACCAGAAAAAGTGCTCAGATCCTGACATCCAAAGCAAAGCGCC
>KE504634.1:2678310-2693385 GCA_000441515.1 Elaeis oleifera | reverse complement strand
GAGAAAAAAACCTGAGGGAATAATAAAAGCAGATCCATGAGAAAATATGAACTCCAAAACAGAGCAGCCCCACAATTTCATTGACCTTTTTCTTTGGTCGCCAGGAGATGCCAATTTAAGAACTATAGTTGGATTTGACGATTCAAAGGAATTGCTCCTATATTTGTGCAGTTTCTTCCTTATCTGTTACTCTCTATTGTTGGCATCACTTTTACTAAAAGCTTATATTCACATTTCATGTCATGTTATTTTTTCAAATATTGTGATGACGGTAGCAAATGACCTTAATTTAATCTGTCAAAGCAATTAAGCTTTTTCTGATTATCAGTCTCAGTATACAGAGAATTGGATTCTAGAGTCAGCTTGATGTTGATATGGAAGGCTATTTATCGAGAAAAGGCTCAAAAATTTTATTTGAAGCTGGAAAAAATATTACTAATTTTCAAAGAAATGTAAGATTTCATTTTTCAATATCACTTCATTCAATCTGATCCTCCTATGACTTCGGAATGAGTATACAATAATTTTGTGAACATCCATTGATATAATTGGACAGTTGTTAAGATTCCTAGAATAACGGAAGCAATTTTGTTGCAATTCTTTATTTTGCTTTCCTCCCCCCAACCTCCCTCCCGGGATTCTAAAGCAGCGAACAGACTTGGGAGTCATGATTCCACATGTTGTACATGCACTAGACGTTTAGCATGCAATACTCAAGGGTGCAAGTTGGTTAGTGTCAGATATGCCAGCAACCAATAAACATGGTATTAGTGATAGCAAAGAGCAAAACGACATACCTGAACAAGCTTCAGCAGTGCATCCCTGACTCTGTCTTTTGTAATAACAGAACCATAGTTTGGAGGAGTAAGAGATGGAGATGGAGTGGGTGGTGGAAATGGTTGAAGCAATGGGGTACCATATGGACGCTGCATGGTCACAGGAGGATGAAGAGGGGGAGAAGCAGGCATAGAAGATGCAACTGGTGGCATCATTAATGAAGAGGATGAGGAAGCAGGAGCAAAAAAAGAAGGTTTAACCAAATTTGTGGCCCGACCAGTGTTACTGCTAGATTCATGAGCATCAAGGAATGGCATGAGAGGGGGAGTTGAAGTTGGCAGAGAAAGGGCAGAATGAAGCGTCGGCACAGTGGTTGGAATAATATTAGGTGCATGGGAAGACAAAGGAATAGCTGCAGAAGATTGATGTGGCTGTCCAGTAATTGTGGGCTTTGATACGCTTCCAATATTTGTAGCTGCCTGCAAACCATGGAAATTGCCAGTCAAAATGATGCAAGAACAACTCGAGCAGTAAATGTGTCCCATACTTTTTACTAGTTCGACAACCATCCTATGTTATGTGCAGCAAGTGAATGAATCTTCTGAAAACAAGGGAAGGCAATGAGTCTCCAGAAACAACTGACTAGTTGAGACAAAAGAGTTCAGGTACTACTTTCAAGAAAAATAATAACATTACATGGTCATGCAAGCACAAAAAATACTTGAAAATTTTGTCCAGATGTTACCAGGACTGTCCAGTCTCAGGAACATATTGCCACGTGAAAAAGCCAATTAGATTTTATAGGACTTTCCTTTCATGCAATGCAACATAACCAGACAATGTTACACAAGGTTTAGAGCAACAAGTAGGAAAACAATGGCAAGATTCATGTTTACAGGCAACAAAAGAACATACACTGAAGAAGTTGACAAATGAATCATCAGGAACAGTAGCGGCAGCAGATGACGTTGGTGGTGGCTCCAGGGGACCTTCCACAACAGCTGAAGTTGGAACAGCTTCCAGCTCTTCAAACTCACTGCTGCACATGTGGAAAAGGAGAGTAAAATATTCATGAATCAGGACAGCCAGATACACATAATGGAAAGTATTGCATAGGATAGGTAGCTAATTTACAAAGACTTATGCATGCAATAAAGCAGTATGCACTTCAGAGAAAAAAATGCTAGCAGCGTATCAATATACAGTGTAGGATCAGATCTACCAAAAGGAACCACTATTTACCAGACGAGAGTAAACAGGCTAAATGCTAAACATGCATCAGGTTAACCCTATAATGTTACTGCAATATTGGATGCAAATAAAGATAATCTCAGTACAACGAACAATAAAGAAAGAACTAGAATAGAGTAATAAGAAAAAGACCTCTTCTATTTTAATTGAGTGGCCAAGATAATATCAATAGAATGCAGTATGACAGAACAAAATCAAAGTAGAGTGAGAATACAAATCTTCTGGATCCACAAGCTATCTGGGAACACAGTTCTCCTACTCATAGCATTCCCATATAATGAGTCAAGAAATCCCACCACCGTTCGTGGTGTCCCCAAGATCTTAATACATATGCTTAAGCAATAGCACAGAATCACCAGTGCTGGACCCGAGCAATGACACAGAATCCCCAACAAAAAAATTTAGAGTCTTTGTGTATTCACCAGTATGTCTCAATGCTGTCTACCGGTCTCAATTAATTGTAACATTTCTTTCAACTTCTCAACAATTATGCTGGCTGGTTTGATCTAGCCTGGAAGAAAAGCCGATGCCAAAGGCTAAAAACAATTTTCTTTGCAAACATAAAGTATGCCTTTGTAATAGAAAGCTGCTATAATCATTGCATATGAACTACCCCAAAAATAAGAAAAAAAATGCCACTATCACTTTTAAAAACCTCGCATGAAAAAAAGAGTCATCTTTCATTATAAAGATTTTTGTTAACAAACAAACTCCACATTGAGTTGCCAAGAACTGCACAAAATTGACAACCATAGATGATTCTAAGTCCAAGTCCAATCAAATTAAAATTGTTCACTTTTTTTTAAAAAAAATTGTTGGCAAGTAGTGACAATAAGTTAACACATATAACAACCAAACAGTTCTGTTTCAATCAAAACAATGGCATATCAAAATATCTCAATTCTTCTTTCAGGAAGGAATCCTCATAAATTTACCCTAGCTGTTTTCTATTAAAATCAGTTAAAGCGGTGCAAGTTCAACAAGGCCAATCTGATTAACATTTTTGCACTTCAACAAGGCCAATTCTCCCATCATTTCTTCTACCTAAAGAATGAATGGAAACCAATCCAAGTCTGATGCAAACCGCAAGTAACTGCATAAATTTATCAGCAATAATAACATACATATGTAGGAAGGGATTGTATCACAACAATGGGCTGAGCATTTCAAGATCTAGAAAAGAATAAAGGCATGTCATCCGAAAAGCTATATATGGATGTAGAATAAAATACCATGATAGACAGTAAAAAGCATGTAGATTATTTGTTTTGATCATTAGCTATGAGAACATTTTTTATTTGGAATAAAATGGGCTGGCCTGGACCAAAGATATCTAAAATTCAGCAAGGCTGGTCTGACAACTTGACTGAAACAATGTGAATTATGGCTGATGGGCCAGCACATTAGCATCTGCATCAAGCATGCTGAAAAGGTATCGTAGGGCTGACAAGTGTTTAATGCTTATACACAAAGACCAAAAATAAATAGAAGAAAGAGATCTGCCCAAAGATAACATGAATATTTAGAAAGTAATTGTTCCAATTCAACATGTTACAATACTAAGATGCAGAGGAAGGAGATAAAAGACAGAGTTAATGCTTGAGCTAAGGAAAGTTGTATACAACCTTTTGCTTGAAGCTTTAGGCTTTGGAGGGACTTTGGAGTATGCATTCAGTATCCTGGTCAACAGAGATCAATTTAATTTCAAAAATATCATGTAACATCATACCAAAAACATCAAATCAATTTAAAGCATCAAAATAAAGTTAACAAGCTCAGAATAAAGAACAATAAGATCTAGGAGAAGGATTTGATAGCATGGATCATATCATTTATGCATACAAAATATTACATACAAAATGAGAATTTGTCATGTATAACGCTTATAAATATTATTGATAAAATTATGTGCATCAGGTTGTTGAGAGTAAATCCTGGAATTCATAGATATAGCTTCTGCTAGGTCCACATGTTGATTGATCCAAGAAATGGACTGACCCATGAAACAGCAATTCCATAAAGATTTAAATAAATTGCTCTTAGGAAAAAAGGGGTTATAATTGAGCACTTGAATTCCATGTCCCCGTCTGACCAACCTTAATTATACAGAGCATTTCGATTTTGGTGGTTGGATGTGAGGGCTGCGCACACATATAAGAAAATTGAACTCATTAATTAGAAGATTAGTAAATGGTTATGAAGTTCTGTGTGATATCACAAGCTACCTAGTTCAAGCAAAGGTGCTAATAAAGTTTAAATAGACTTTTCAAACATGAAATGTTAAGGTATAAGGAAGGTTTTAACCATTTAAAATGCCAGATCCACAGACTACAAGGTGGCTCTACAGCGAAATAAAGAAAGCGGTCATATTGAGCACATCTGTGGAAGCGTGTGGGTTGCACCTATGAGTGGTAAAGGGGCAAAGAAGCATTTAAGATGTACACCTTGATTGCAAGGAAAGACGGGGGAAGAGAAACAAATTTGAGTAGAGAAGAAAGAAGACATGGCCTTTACCGAAGGAATAAACAGTGTATATCATAAAACTGACCCCAGTATGGACAGGCTTGTTGGTCATGGTTACAGTATTCTAAATACCATTATAAGCGAAAATAGAAACATAACTAAGTCAACAGGGAGATGCTTTATCTTTCAACCCTATCTATTTAGTAATGCAGGTAACACTTATAACCTATTCTATAAATTAAAACTGGAAACTGATTGGTATACTCGTAACATTTCTTAAAGTTGGTCAGAATGCAAAGAAAGGAAACTTAACAACCCTTAATACCTGCCAAAAAGATTTGCAATAGCTTCACAGTCATGTGCATTGTAAAACCATATACCATTAACTTCCTGGGCTGCATTCCTGTACAACAAATATGGAACTTGGACTTCATATTCAAAATCTCCCAAGAGATCCTCCACCAGATTATCTGTTCAAAGAATAACAGCCTGTCTTAAATACATGCAAGCGGGCATAACTAAGAAGAATTTTTGAAGTGGAAATATAAGGGAGTAATAATTAAAGAAATGAATTTACTAAACCAATCACCAATCTAATTAGAAGAGCTCATACCAAAATGAAAGATACAATGGGGCATAGGCTCTCTTACTTTCCAATAGAAAATAAGAGTGACTCGACAACTGCTAGCAACTTGCAAAGCCACCAAGGAAAAGTAGATGATATTATTGGTATTATGTAACAGCTAAAAGCATTTATACCAAGGTTTGCCATACCATACCAAATCAGACGGTACGGAGCGCATCATACCATATCGGTTCATTATCGGCCCTATACGGACAAAATAACAAGGTGGCACCAGTACAGAGCCCGGTAGCGGGATGGCATGCGATGATTCCTTCCATGATTTCTCTTATAATTTTTTAGAAGTTAAGCCAGTAATAATGCAAGCTGGTATGGCTGTATATGTTTCCAATTATCATCCCTGAAATATCTGTCGGCTGTTTTAACTTCCGATATAGCGATTACTGGAGATAGATCTCTGTTGAAAAATAATGCATGAAATTCCAATTAAATCAAATCTTTAATATATTATACTCGGTGCAATTAAGGTCTTGTTCTATGGCAGTTTTTTCACTCTTTGCTAAACAATGTCAATAATTAATGCAAAATAGCTTAGTACAATGCAGCAAACCTTCCTATGACCCATGATATAATTCTCATGTCCGGAAAAGCATTGGTCATCCAAAATGATGATGTCACACCTATAATCAGATAATAAGACACAAGGTCCTAGGAGTGGACAAGTAGTGGAAGCTAAGTAACCAAAGTCTGCATCTATAACCAGATAATAAGACATAAGGTCCTAGGAGGGACAATTAGTGGAAACTAAGTAACTAAAGTCTGGTATAGGAGTGGAAGCCAGTATGGTTATGAGAACAGGTAGGTGTGCTTAGGATGGAGGTCAAGGTTTAAGTTTCTAAACAGGTTCCAAAGCAAGTACATTATTGGAAATAAATGATAAGGACATTCACTTATCACACAATCAATACTGCAATTTTTGATAATATTGGAACAAAACCATTTGCAAGTGCGACGCACCTAGTACAAATAGTATATTAACAATTCACCCCACTATGAAGAGATCAAGCTGGTGATTATGGTGCATGGTAGGACAGCCAACAAGTAAACCAAGCCACAGTCCTCAACCATAATAAACCAACTATAGAATAATATTTAAAACAAGAAGGTTCCAGAAAAGAGTTGAGTAGGGTTTATGGGGCTAACCAGCAATCAACCCAATAGGACCCAATCCTTAGCTTATGTTGGTTGGCGAGAAGAGGGAAATATACCAAGTAGTAGGGACAAATTTAATCACATTATATTTCAAGTATCTGGATGCAGAAAAGACCAAATTAACAATTTTGACGAACAAAGTTCCTGGAAACCAGGTTATCATTTTAGATATGATTTAACCTACAGCAAAAAGGACAGAGATGCAGGCCGCTCGAACTGATTTTCAGTGGAAAAAAGGGATTAAAAACAGAATTACTATCAAGATCTACTTGAGGTGTGATTAATTCTATTGAACCCCTGTTTTGACATATTTAGCTCTCCTGTATTATCTCATTCGCCACATCATAATGAAGCACTATACAGTAAAAAATGCTCAATCATACATTAACACAAATTTTTATGTGTGCAAGGGAAAGGTCTAATTCTGTACCTGTATTGCGTCGGTTCATGACAATGAACTGAAATCTGGGTTGTGTATTTCTGCAAGAAAGCAATTATTACAGCATCATAAATCTGGCGAGCACGACAAAGCAAATGATGCCATGGAGTTTCCAAATAAAATTGTGGAATGCATAGCAAAAGATCTCCTAAAATGCGGCGCCCAAACTGGCAATGACATCACATCGGATGTAAAAACCACATAATAGATCCAAAACGGATGAAACCAACGAAACAGTTGTAACAGAACAAATAGAAAGGCAAAACAAAGAATGTCAGGCAAAATCACACATATCACCGATCTAAAAGGATTAAAATCAGAACCGAATTATCAAATTCCTCCTTTTAACCAAGCAATGGCGGAGTATCTACCGAAGAAATAGTAGATTAATATTGGAAGGAAGAAGCAAGCAATCGCAACTGGGAGAGAGAGATCCTAATGATCACCTCTTGACGACAAAGAGAGATCCTTCGACATCCTTGCGGCTCTGCGAGAGAAGCGGAGAAGGAAACCCTATCAGAGGAGGGAACGAAGGAAGAAGGACGGAAGGGCCCAAACGGATTAAAATTCACATATAGACAGATGGATCCATACCCATTGATTGAGCTCGATGTTGAATTCGTAGAAGGTGACATGAGCGGCGGTCATGAGGATCTCTTCGACGAAGGGATCGATCCGTTGGAGGACGGTCAGGTTGAGAACTTTGGTGCTCTGCTGATCTAAATTGGGCATCAGCTTCCCGCTCTGCGACATCTCCTTTTCAAGCCCAAAAAAAAAAGCCCTAATCGTAAGAAGAGAAGGAATTACGAGAGGGTTTTCGCAAAGAATTCTGGGGAGCTTGGAGTTCTCGCCGTCGAGGTAGATAAACAGGACGAGGAAGAGAGAGGGAAAGGAAAGAAGAGAGATGATTCCAAGCTTCCACCGACCGGCACCTACGCCAACACCAACACGCCCTTCCCGGTCTTCACGTGACATCACGCGCCTCAGCCACTTTACGAGTGGCCACTTCTTGCAGGCTACCGCGATTTGGATCCACCTGGTATGGCTGGCCAGCCAGCATGGATAGCAAGTCTTTCCGTTCCCACGGTTCTCTCGTTGGGATCACCGTATCAAAAGATGTTGTATAGTTATCTTTGACTCGCGAGAGCTTTTTTCCTTTTTTTTTTTTTTGTTTCATTTTGCATTGCAGCCGTCTTTCCTTGCGTTGTGACGATCCAAAGCAATTTCAGCTCGCGCTTTCATACTATGAGCTCGTATCAATATCTCAGCCACAATAATGCCTACATTTTCTGTAACATTCCCACCGGAGTGGGAGGAACTTCGCTATAAATCTGCAACTAAATATACAAAAAAAAATAAAATTGCCCGTGCATTAGAATTATCTGCTCTATTGTGGTACAGAGAGAATTTTTTTAGTCCCACACCTGTTAGAGCCAAAAGAGAGTATGATTTATATAGATTAGAATCTTCTCTTCCACATGAGGCGCGGTCTTTTTTAAAAAGCAAAATCGTGAGATTCTAAATGACTAAGATCCACGGAGATCCGACCCCTTGACCCATAATCGCAACACGACCTATTAAGGCCTCTTCGTTGAAGATCATGGCAAACGTCTCAACCAAACCGGCACTCTCTACCAGAGGAATTCTAATTTCTCATTAGAAAAGATAATAAGAACTCTAATTTTTCATTAGAAAGATAATAAGAACTTGAGAAGCAAATGCTTGAAGGGCAATCAGAACAATTAATCAACACCATTTCTGTTGCGGCCAATCCCCTCATCGTCTGATCGTCGGAGACGCGCACCTGCAAAGAAAGTCCTCACTGACCGGAGATGTCTCCGGCGAGGATCTTTCGATGCTTAAGTCAGAGAGAAGACTAGGCAATAGTAAAAAAATCAGGAGCTCAGCGAGAGAGAGACCTTACCAAAACCGTTATCTTACCCCATTTTATAATAGAATGTAGTATGGTCCCACCATTAATGGTGTGGACAATTGAGGAGTTGTAAAATCATCGGGGCTATCAAATCGTCGTGGACTATCAGGTCATTAGAATTAATCCATGTCCTTGGCAGGACAATGCTCCATGGCGGTCGTACAGCATGTCCTTGGCAGGACAACAGCCCATGGCGGTTGTACGGCGTTTGAACGGACTGGCCGACTATATATCGGTATTTGATAGTCGGGACGTCGGGTGATGACTCGAAATACCGTCGGCTGATCTGGTGCCTTATGGAAGTCGGATGTCGGCTGCCACCCCGACAGTAAGTCGGTAATATGGGTTCGACCGTTCGGCCGGTTGGAGACAATATTGGTCTGTTTGGCCGGCATACCTTCGGTCGAATATTGTTGGCAGTCATTGTCGGAGTCATCTATCCGTCCGGTGGGTAGAGTCGGGCGTCGGTCGGACCGTTCCGAGGATAAATCGGCGTATAGGGGTCAGCCAGTATATCCCAACAGTTGCCCCCCCACTCCTGAGTCTGATGTCGTATTGGCCCGCGTTACCACGTGGGCGGCGGCCTCGGGCGAAAGGAGTGGTTTTCCATCACGTCATACCCCGACTCTGCCGACCGTACCAACGGACGATCCGATGTCAGACGTCTCATCGGGAATGCAAACTGCCGTCAACTAATTAATTTCGAGATGCGATTTTCCGCCATGCGTCGGGGGGCTATTGGGTCGGAGTCGTTCGCGTGGATGGAGACGACGTGGCTCGATCTGGGATAGGTGCGTCGAACCGTCGGACCGAGGAAGGGCCCAGGCGCTACCACGTGTCAACATCGGGAAACCCTCGTTCGGCGCGCTTTCATCTTGATCGTCGAAGGGCCTTATATATATACAGCCACTCGTATCCAAAGCTTCACTTTTTACTGCCCTGTTCTGGCGCTGAGGCTCTGTCGAGTTGTCCCCCAGTCTCAGGTAGCTGTTTCCGTCCTCCTTTGAAAGCTCTTATCGAAGCTTTTCATCCTTGTCCCTTTGCATTTTCGCTCCCTTTACATTTTCTTTTTATTCTCTTTTCTCGGGGCTAGCGTTATGGCTAGAACCTCTCCTCGAGGAAGTCAGTCAGAGAACCCGACCGATGATTCCCGATCGACCCCGGAGGTGGAGGCTTTTTCACTTTCGGAGCCGAACGTCGAACAGCTTAGGGAACAATATGGTATCCCGAAGCAGTTTCGACTTTTTGCCCCTGGGGCTGAGGGTCGGGTTAACAATCTGCCTCCGGACCAGGTGGCCTTTTATGTTGAGGATCTTCGGACTGGTCTTCGCTTCCTGATTCCGGAGTTCGTCCGGAATGTCTTGGATTATTACGGGCTTTGCCCGACGCAACTGGCGTCGAACTTAGTCTGATTAATAATCAGCTTCGCTTTGTTGTATCGGCTCTTGCCGATCTTTCCCTGTATCTCTCTCTTTCGAGCGTTCTTCGTCCTCCGACCCACCCAAAAGTCAGAGGGTGGTGGTTCTTCAATCTCCGGAAGCGCCTTTCATTCATTACCAGTCTTCCATCGTCGATCCACGGGTGGAAGAACTAATTTTCTTTGCTTCTTCTTCGCTATCCTGGGGGTTTCCTTCTCGCTGGGGCAACCCTCGAACTCAGCCGAACGAAACAGTCGAGTGGAGGCAGAAGACGGAGAGGACTTTCACCGACTGAAGGATATGTCGGTGCGAAGCAGAGAGCTCGTCATCGAACAAGCTCTCTATGATGCCGGCCTAAGTTCGATTCTCCGTTTAGGTACAGTTCGGTTTGTCGGTCGTCTTTTGACTTTTTCATCCGTCTTTGGACTTGTACTAATCTTTCGTTGAAATTGCAGGCATGCCGTCGAGAGTAAGACTAATAGATGCCAACATTCGGCAGCACGCGGCGAGGAAGAGACCGGCGCCTGGGGCCGGACCTTCGTGGCCACCCAAGAGGCCCCAGACATCATCCCCGACTGTCGTTGCGATGGCGGCTGCGCAGCCTGACACCGAACGAGCGTCGGGCTTTGAACCAGTCATCGCCTTATCGGCACCGGCGGCGCCATCCGAGGCACCGTCCGAGGAAAGGGCGGCAGAGGGGGTAGCCGAAGGAATATCGATGGCCTCGCCTGTGGAAGAGGTTCGGGTCGAAGCACGAGAACCCGAACAACCTGCGGCGGCTCCCGTCGTGCCCTCGGGAGGAACTCAGTCGAGTTCAAGCTTTTCATCCTTCTCCGATCTCCGGGCCTGGGCGACTGATCGGGGGAAGGCTCCGATGGCACCGGCGGATGACACAAGGTTGGCAGACCGCGTCGCGTCGTCCGACGTTCGGGTTCCTGAGGGAGCATCGGCCCTGGCCAACCATAATTTGGCCAGGAGGTTGTGTCAGGCAACCATTCTCCCGGTCGACCGGGAGCTCTTGAAGAGTCGACAGATGACCGAGATGCTCTTTTCATTCTACCCAACCATGATCGAGGTGAGTTCTTCTTTTCTTCCTCTCCATTATTATTTTCATCATTTTATTTTCTGACGACCGGCCTTCTACTTGCAGCTGATCTACATCATGTCCGAGTTGAAGGTCGGGTACCGAAGATTTGGCGACATCCGGGCGGCCTGGAAGGATAGGGCGAAAACCGCCGAAGCCGAGAAGGCGACGCTGGTGGAACAGCTGAAGCTGTCGGTCGACCGCGAGGCCAGACTCGAGGAGAAGATTTTTCGACTCACCGACGGCCTGGCTGCCTCGGAGGCCGAACTTCAGTCGGCCCGCTAGCAGGCCAAGCGCAAGACCCGTTCCGCTCATCGGCTGCGGCGTGAGCGGGACGGTTGCATTAGTGAGCTCGAGGCCGAGCGCAAACAACTTCGGGTCAGCCTGAAAATTTGACTAAGGCCGAGGAGAACATGTCCTCCGTCCAAGCCGACGCCGACATAGCGAAGGCGGAGGCGGAGTCGGCTAAAGAGGCTTTGAGCCGGGTGGTGGAGGACTTCCACGGCTCGGACGAGTACCGGGAGGAGCTTCTTGAGAGCGGCTTCGCCTCCTACCGAGTGGGGTACGAGGACGCCCGGGATGCAATTCAGAGGCTATACCTAGAACTCGACCTGAGCAGCGTTGTCCCTCCGGGGTCGGAGGACCAAGCCGCAGAGGAGGAGGCCGACCCAATACCGAAGGATCAGACGGCTGCGGAGGAGGCCGTCCCTGGGCCGGCGGAACGAGCTACCGAAGGTGAAGCGGCTCCAACCTCCGATCCCACTCCGACCCGAGCGGGTACACCGATCGCTTTCGAACCTTTCCGATCCAGGAAGTCGATTCCGACGAGTAGTCGGAGTATCTGCTCTGTTGTTTTATTTATTTTATTTCATTTTTGATACTTGTAATCGGACTTCGATCCAATTTTGTAAGTCTAACTTCAACTAAATGAAATCGAAGATTTTCAAATTTTCCCTGCATGCGGTTCAAAATGAATGTCTCGCCGAGACATCCCCGAGTGTATAGGTCGTAGATCTGACATACCTCGTTAGGACGTTCGGTAGGATCCAGCGTAGTCAATCAAGATAGTCAGTAGCGTGCGTCATGCTAAGGGCAGAGCAAGCCCCGATCGCAGACCGACATCCTGACTGTCATACAGGTTGCGTAGGATCCGATGGTCGAGAGTCGTTCGACGCAGTTAGCTTGGGTGTCGACTGTAGGTTAAGCGTCCGTCGCCCAGACCTTGGTCAGGCGTGCACGTCGAGTCGGGTGTCGACCAATCTCCGAACGTAGCTTGTTGATATGATCATTCCGTAGAATCTGATAGTCGAGTAGTGTCTGACGTATTTGGTTAGGATAACGATGATAAGTCGAATATCCGTTATCCGGCCCTTGGTCGGCCATATACGTCGTGATGTATGATAAACGGTGGCAAGCCGAATATCCTTCGACTGATCGTGACCAAGTCGGTATGTCGCAAGTGCGACCTCGATCGTCTTGGCATTTTATCCTTCCTAGTCGAAGCCAAGCCGGCAAGTTAGCCAGCCGCATTGATCGAGAGTCGACTGTGGAAGGAGCGCGGCTTCAACTTAGAGAGGTTTCATCGCCAGCGCTGGCCTTCTGTTAGTGTAGACAGAACGGTTCTCGTAAGAGTTCGATGTGTCATCGACGATCGGGCCGTAGGTTTCCAACGAAACGTTGGGCCCAAGTCGAGGCGTCAGGGCTCGTACTTCTGGCGAGGGCCAACCCACGGTAGAGAGCCGAACTTTCTTGACTCTGGAGTTTTGAAATTGAGTTGTATTCCGAACAAGGGCATACAGAATTTACTGATGGTACAATTTTAGGTTGTCGGCATTCCAAGTCTGGAGAATGGCCGTCCCTTCCAGGATCTCAAGTCGATAGGCGTCCGGTCTGCAAGTGTCCGCTATCTTATAGGATCCTTCCCAGTTCGGAGAAGTTTTCCTTGATCCAGAGGTTTCGAGACTTCCACCTTCCTTAAAACTAGGTCACCAAGTCTGAAAAATTTTGGCTTAACTTTAGCATTGTAGTATCGGGCCACTCTTTGTCGGTAGAAAGCCATGCGGAGTTGAGCCTCGCGTCGAAGCTCAGGTAGGAGGTCCAAGTCAGCTCTCTGACACTCAGAGTTGCCTGGTTCACAGTACTGCTCAACTCTAGTCGATGGTAGCCCGATCTCAAGTGGGATCATTGCCTCCGTCCCATAGGCCAAATTGAAAGGAGATTTCTCGATCGGAATACGGGGTGTCGTTCGGTACGCCCACAGGACCGAGTGCAATTCTTTGACCCAGAGACCTCTAGCTTCGTTCAGTCGAGTCTTCAATCCATGCAGAATGGTCCGGTTGGTTACTTCGACTTCTCCGTTGGACTGTGGATGTCCGACCGAAGTCAACTTGTGCGTGATATGAAATCTTGCACATAACTCTCTGAAGTCTTGGTTGTCGAACTGTCGCCCATTGTCGGTGATGATAGTGTGTGGCAGTCCGAATCTGGAGATGATAGACTTCTGGATAAAGTCTTCCATCTTACGCTCGATGATTTGCGTCAGGAGTTCGGCCTCCACCCACTTGGTGAAGTAGTCGATTGCGACGACTATGAACTTTCTTTGGCCAGACGCCGGAGGAAAAGGGCCGAGTATGTCGATTCCCCATTGGATGAAGGGCCACGGGGCGACAATGGAAGTCAGCTAGTTGGCGGGCTGATGTTGTATGTTGGCGTACTTTTGACATGGCTCACACCTCCGAACCAAATCAGTCACATCTTTCTTCATGGTGGGCCAGTAGTAACATTGCCATAGGACTTTGCAGGCTAGGGATTTGCCCCCCAGGTGACTTCTGCAGATCCCTTCATGCACCTCTCTGAGTGCGTAGTCCGCGTCCGTCGGTCTCAGGCACTTTAGCAAGGGAAGGAGAACGATCTTTTGTAGAGTCGTCCGTCCATCATTACATATTGGGAGGCCGTCCACCGGAGTCGCTTGGCTTCTACGGGAACGGGATCTTCGGGGCTGGTTCCGTCAGTCAGATACTGAACGATCAGATCCATCCAGCTTGGCTCGGTCATCAGTTGTAGCACCTCCTCAGCCTTGTGGACGCTCAGTTGCTCGAGACTCTCTACGAGTGTCTGGCCCAAAGCACCGTAGGTAGATGTCGCAAGCCTGGAGAGTACGTCGGCCCGAGCGTTCTTCATCCTGAGAATGTGGGAGATCTCGAAATACTTGAGGTGCGCCATGAGATCTCTCACTTTCTGAAAATATTTTGCCATGATCGGATCTCGCACTTCGAATTCGCCTCTGACTTGTCCTACAATCAGCTGGGAGTCGGAGAAGACTCTGAGGCTGTCGATCCCGAGCTCCTTCACCACTCTCAAGCCAGCGAGAAGCGCTTCATACTCGGCTTGATTATTAGAGGCTTTGAAGTTGAATCGGAGGGCGTACTCGATAACTACTCCCTCCGAGTTGGTAAGCAGGAACCCGACCCTGCTCCCTTGAGCATTGGAAGCTCCGTCTATATGTAATACCCAGGTTGACCTGGGGTTATATTAAGAGGTCGCAGCTTCTTTGAAACTTCCGTTTTCCGACATTTGGTCGGTTGTTGGGCATTCCGCAATGAAGTCGGCCAGAACTTGAGCTTTCAAAGCAGGTCGTGGTCGGTATTGGATGTCGAACTCGCTCAGCTTCACCGCCCATTTCACCAGTCGTCCTGATGTGTCGGGGCGATGTAGGATCGCCCTCAGGGGTTGGTCGGTGAGGACCACGATGGCGTGCGCTTGAAAATACGGACGGAGTCGTTGCGCTGATATGACTAAGGTAAATATCATTTTTTCTGCTCTTGAGTATCGAGTTTCGGCTTCGTGGAGTACTTTGCTGGTATAATATATGGATTGGTGAATTCGGCTCTCGTTCTCCCGGACGAGTACCGAACT
>KE504634.1:2635870-2676839 GCA_000441515.1 Elaeis oleifera | reverse complement strand
ACATCATCCTGGCGTGGCTTCTTCGTCGACTCTCCTTTAGCAGTCGTCCCTCGGTCCAATCTTTTGGAGATCATGTTGATGACTCCGGCAATAGGCTGATTGTTCACTGCCTCTTCAGTCGGTTAGGGTCATCGGTCGGAAGGGTCGAGTCGGCGGATCCCTTCGATACTTTTCGAGATACCCTCATCGTATGAGGGCCTCTATTTCATCCTTGAGTTGGATGCATTGCTCGATGTTGTGACCGTGGCCCCGATGGAATTGACAGTATTTTCTCCGATCACGGCCCTTTGCCTTCAGAGGCGGAGGCCGTCGCAGATATTCCGCTCCTTCGATCTCCATCAGGATCTGCGCACGAGAAGCAGAGAGAGGAATGTAGGAGTCATACCTGCGATGCGTCGGTCTCGGACTCTGCCGTCGGGCGATCTCGGGCTCCGTCGTCGGAGCGAGATCCATTTATCGGTCGGGGCCTGCTGGATTTAGCAGGAGCCCGATTTTCTTCCGCTTCTCCTTCTAGCCCTTGCTCTCGGTCAAGTGTCGGTCGGAAGCTCCTTCGTCCGCGCGCATGTATTGTACGCGCGCTCCAGCAATTCGGCATATGTCCGGGGAGGATCTTGTCTAAGGAATATGTGAATCGGGACCCCCTTAGCCCCCTCTTCATGGCTGAGATAGCCATGTCTTCGTTGAGGTCCCGAACCTCAAGTGTGGCCGCATTGAATCGGGCCACAAAGTGTAGGAGTGTCTCATTTTCTCCTTGCTTGAGGGAGAAAGATTGTCCGAGATTCGTGGTGGTTTCCGACTGGTGCTGAAATGAACCACGAAAGAATGCTCGAGCTGCCCAAAGGAGTGGATACCTCCTGAGCGGAGGCCGGAGTACCAGGCTCTGGCAGCTTTACGAAGTGTGGCGGGAAGCCGATGCAGAGGAGGGCATCGATTGCCTCTTGAATTGTCATGAGAGCCTTGTAGCTCTTCAGATGGTCAACTGGGTCGGTGGAGCCATCATAAGGCTCCACATGAGGTATCTTGAACCGATTAGGGATTGGTTCGTCGAGGATAAATCGGGAGAGAGGTTGGGTGGTCCGAAAGTCGACGTCGTTTGAAGACTTCTGACCATCCGCCTGGAGCTGGGCAAGCCAACGGTCGATTTCTTCGAACTTACGTTCGTAGTCGTCCAACCGTCAGTGTTGAGAAACCCCGGGGGTCGAATCTCCCGACGAATTTGAGAGGGAGGCGGACGGTGTCCGCGGCCGCTTCTCCTTCCTCGCTCGCTCCAGCTGGGAAGGAGAGGGACGTCGAGACCGGTGGGTGTCGCGCCGTGGCTGCCTCCCCTTCTCGGTGGGAGTGCTGAGACGACTTCTCTTGAAGAGGAGACGAAAGTTGACGCGGACGTCGGCGACTGCTTCTGGACGGCATCGGGTGCGCCGTCGGTTGTTTCGCCGGCGGTTGCGGCAACTGGGTTGGTTGTTGTTGGAGGTTTTTGACCGCATCCGTCAGAACAGTCATTTGCCACACGATCGCCGCAATCTGTGCCTCCGTGGTCACCACAGGATGCGGAGAGTTGGATTCCGCCATAGAGGGTAAAGGAGGGGCCTCTTCCTGACAGGAAGAGTGCCTCGTCAATCCGATAGCTCTCGATCGCTGAGCCCTGATTTTTGTCATCTCGAGAGATTTTTCAAGCTCTATGGAGCTCGCTGTCTTACCGCCGCCGCGGCCCCCTACCTAGCGCGCCAAATCTGTTGCGGCCAATCTCCTCATCGTCTGATCGCCGGGGACGCGCACCTGCAAAGAAAGTCCTCACTGACCGGAGATGTCTCCGACGGGGACCCTCCGATGCTTAAGTCAGAGAGGAGACTAGGCAACAGTGAAAAAACCAGGAGCTCAGCGAGAGAGAGACCTTATCAAAACCGTTGCCTTATCCCGTTTTATAGTAGAATGCGGTATGGTTCCGCCATTAATGGTGTGGACAATTGGGAAATTGTCAAATCGTCGGGGGCTATCAAATCATCGTGGGCTGTCAAGTCATTAGAATTAATCCATGTCCTTGGCAGGACAACGCCCCATGATGGTCGTACAGCATGTCCTTGGCAGGACAACAGCCCATGACGGTTGTACGGCGTTTGGACGGACTGGCCGACTATATGTCGGTATTTGGTTGCCGGGATGTCGGATGATGACTCGAAAACACCGTCGGCTGATCTGGTGCCTTGTAGAAGTCGGATGTCGGCTACCACCCCGACGGCGAGTCGGTGATATGGATTCGGCCGTTCGGTCGGTTGAAACAGTATTGGTCTGTTTGACCGGCATACTTTTGACTGGATATTGTCGGCAGTCATTGTCGGAGTCGTCTGTCCGTCCGGTGGGTAGAGTCGGACGTCGATCGGACCGTTCTGAAGATAAATCGACATATAGGGATCAGCCGATACATCCCAACAATTTCTAAAAATATATCCAAAGGAGAGATTTTTATGCATCCTGGTAACTGGGCCTGACATCACATGGCCATGCGAAGAACCGTCTGAGGAGAATGGTTACCCTCTTATACGGTGATTTAGGGGACCATCTGAACAGCATGCCAACGTCCTCGTGATCCAGAAAGCAAGATAGCTGAGCTGCTCGGGTGCTCAACTTTAGGTGCTACCGAGAAAGGACAAGGGGCTACCGAGAACAACTTTGAGAACTGATCTAACACAACAACAGAGCTTTGCTCGCACACCAGAAAGTTTTACCCGATCGACAGAAGATTTGTTCACAGATCCACGATGAGGCTTGCAATAAGGACCAACCGACTTCAGTCTGCACTATTTTTGCCCCCATAGAAGATCTTTCCTAGACCCAACTCGTTCTTTAGCTAGCTTTGTTTATAGAAAAGACAAATCAAGGCCAAGGCTGAAACTCAAATTCTCAAACCATTTAAGTTGCACGCTGATCCCTCTTTTTGTGGATACATTACGATCTTCATTTAAAACCAGACAGAGAAACATCATAAGCATGCGTCCAGGTCAGCATTTATTGGACTTACTCTGTTTACTGAAACATTATCAGTATCAAAGGCAATTCTTTTTACACGTTTAACCATATGAATGCTCCGTTAAACATTCCCTCTGCTCCATCATTCATTCTGCTGCTTTCCCTTTATGTCGATTGCCACCGCCAGGGTAAGCACCAGCACCACCCGTCTCCAGCAGATAGCAGATCATGGAATCCACATCATCACCAAAGATGCTATAAGCTTCGATCACCTGCATATAGCTGAAACCCGTTGACAGAACCCTTTGCATGCTGCTGGCGAGGACCATGTCAGACGATAGTGCCTTTTCACTTCCACCTTCTAGTGTTGCCTGGGATGACCCCGTCCCTGTTGCTGCTCAACCAAATGCATGTTAGTTCAACCATCACAAAGAGATCGATAAATGTAGCATCTGAAAACAATTGCAAATCTCAGTAAAAGGGGTGGCTTAAAAGAACATACTTGCTCCAGAAGATGAGATGATGGTTCCGCTCCTGATGTAGAAGATTCTCTGTACGCAAGTTGCTGTTTCATCCTCTCCTCAGCTAGATATTCAGCCCATGAAGCTTCCATGACCATGCGTTCTATTTCCTTCTCAGTCAGCTCCAGATCAGAGTAAAACGACCCTCAGCTAGAAGTGCCTGCAATTAGGTTATTATGAAGGAATTTGTCAGGCTATCAATGCTGGCATAAAATATATAATGTTGCACCTCAACAAACAAACATGTCACGTCCAAAATGCTAAAACTTTCTGAAGACGAGATTTTGCAAATTAAGGATGATATATGTCCCTTGTCAATTACTTTGATCATCATATTGACCGAGGACATGGAAATTTTGACTCAAAAGAGGATGAATGAGTTGCAACACATATGTGAATTAAGCTACATGTACCTTGCAGATGAGCAAAACAACCTAAATTTTCAGCCATCCAAATAGCATTGCTGTAACTACAATAAGGAGGGATAAACATAATAAATTTGATCAAACATCAAAGAGATTGATCTTCCAAGCTAAACTGCCTTTATGATATGTTAAATACACATCATACTTTGCCTCAGCACACCAGAAGAGAAGCTCATAGCTTGCATCTTATTCTGCATATATTGAGAATAAGATGGCGGAGAACACAACAAATATAAATATAGCACAATAATGGAAAGAGTGCTAGACTCCAAGAAAAGGGTGTAGACCTCCAATAGCTTTTGTGTGGAAGGCCTTATTCACATCGATTAAATTGTAAAAACCACTATAAGGACGATCAAAGAACAGAAGTAATACCTTCATTATAGAGATGCATATCTCATTTTAACTAAAAATCTACGTGAGCTTTATAGTTTGACATGGAGCAGTCAGAGCAAGTATCAACATGGTTAACTCACAGTCCAAAATATGTGTTTGTGGACTACGTAAATGGATTATTAACTTACATAACATTGGGGTCACCATGGGCATGACTGGCTACATATAGGGCCTAATCAGTTTGCTCAGTTCAGGTTCACATTCACAATTTGTGATTCAGTTTCCTTAGTTAATTGGTTTGTTGAGCAGGATGACAAAATTCATTTTTACAGTTTAGATAATTTATATCAAACTCTTATTTTGATTTATGAAATTTTGTTGATAAATTAGCTTGCACTTGTCTAAGATAAATGATTTAAATGATAATATAGAAGTTTAGGAGAGTTAGAAGGAGCTAAACAAGGAGAGTTGCTACATCTAGGAATTAATTAAATAAACACCTACATAATATTTCTAATGCACTCATCTTTTAATTGCACCAAACCATACTATGAACCATTTTAATTGGCACCAATCTGCAATTTGCTTCTGCTTTAATTAATTAGGTAATTATGATCTAACCATTTGCCATTTCCACCAGCTCCAAGCATATGGTCTAGAGTAGTTGTAAATGTTTATATCACTAACAGAACATTCAAAGGGAATTAAAAGAAGGATCTTTAATCAGAAACAGTATCATATCTTATAACCTTACACCAATAGGCTGACTTTTTTCTTTAAAAAACCAAAATCAAAATCTACAAATATTAAAACTAATGATGTAAGACAATGGCTAGCTAATCATTAAGTCAGCAGCTGCATGTAAAATGATTTCTACATGCGAAAATTACAAGTCATCCCGCATTATTTATAGGGAAAGATCATAAAATCACTGCAGAAGGTAATTTAAAAGCTATCCCTAGATGCAGATAGAGAAACTCAGTGAACAGCCGAAGGCAAGACAAGCTCAAAGCAAATAATATGTATTTAGATCAGAAAAAATTAGAAGCTTTATCTAAAAACTGAGTTACTGTATATTCATTCTGAATAATACAGAGTAGTCAAACATGTCCTCCTAAACAAACACCCAACACAACACAGAACGAACAACAAAGCAAACTTAGAGATACATTACTTACATTATCAAGCTGCTGGTCTTGCTGGGCTTTGATGGCAGCTTTCACCTGGTCCTTATCAATGTTTGCCTACAGAAGAGAAAAAGAGGTCAATCAGGTAAAGAAGCAATAGAACTTGTAATTAATAAAAATCAGATAGAACAAGGAAAAAGCAGACCAGCTAACTGGTTGAAAGATATCAAGTGCAAACATTTATAACCAACCATGTTAAAATCTGTCCAACCATTCCCCATTAATTTATATTATCCATGTCAAAGAAAATGGAAAAAATGCTGGGCTTAAGATAAGACACACAATAATATGAGTCAGCGAAGACCTATCCTCCTACAAGAGACCATTTTGGAAGAACTCACCCCACGAAGACAGCTAAATCCAAGGCCTGCACCAACTGTTAATCGGTGTGGGTCAACAAGTGAATTGTAATGATTGCCATGATGGTAACTTAACCGAATGGGAGGCATATCTGTGTTATAGCTTCCTTGAAAAATGTTAATAGGCTCTGGATATAAAAGCACAACACTTAGAAGGCAATTGTAAACAATATTACAGTAGAATGGGCAACAAAAATGATAATCCATGAACAAAATCATTCCTGTGCTATAGGAATAGATATGAATGGGACAATTATACATCTCAGCAAAAGCCTGAATCTCCACATTATTTCCATAGACCTATTAAAAGCTAGTCAATCAATGAATTTCCCAGCCAAACAAACAGTAAATAATTCAAAGTTCAAACATCATTTCTATGGATATAAATGTTTCCATGGATAAGACCCTATAATACACTGATAAAAGTGTGAAGAATTGATTCCAAATATGCTTTTGCATTTATGAATGAGACTGACAATATCACGAAGATAATGTTTTTTACCAGATTCAATTCTTTTATTTGCAGGAACTCATGACAAGCTCATAGTAGGATAAACTACAGTGCAGAAAGCCTAAAGCAAGACTTTCAAAGCTAAGAATTTCAGGGTAGCATACCTTGACATGCACAAGAGAGCATCATAGCAATGTTGCATCACCAAGACGAATGAAGATAATAATACTTAATTCTACTCAAAGTTCTAGAGATAAAATGTCACAAGGGGCTAGGCTGATGCATAAAATTTTGATGATAACTGAACTGAAGCATACTGAATCTCAGACATGCAGTCACATAGCTCTCAGGTATCATGTTGCTGTTGATAACTAATAAGAGCATTCGAAACTTCAGGTCACTTGCGCAACCCATTTCTGCTGCAACTAGTTAAAAGTTAAATACAGAGGAGCCGCATCTAGAGACCATGTGAAAAGCTTGCTTTCTCAACCTCCCCCATTATCCTTTCTTCCTTTCCTCCACTCAAAGATTATTCAAGATATCAACCCATCTATTGGTAGTGCATTCGAAATGTTCTTTCATGCTTAGCCACAAGGAGAGAATTATATTGATCCTCCTAGTTTGCTCACTCAAGGCAACCGACAAGGTATGAAAACTGAAGAAAGCCATATATGAGTACAACCTCCGTACCATTCAGCTTTCTTGTGATTATTAGATGTTCATTTCATAAGACTGTCGGCATCATTATTTTGTTGACTTAAACATTTGATATTGTAGACAAAAAGAGTGATCATCATCACAAATCTAAAATGTTTTAGAAATGGCCAACCAGAGTAGTTCCTGGACACTTAAGTCATTCGTTCAATGATGGCTTAAGCTAGTCGCAGGGAATACATGTATTAAATGAACACACTGATTGAAAATTATCATATAAATGGTTCTTTGAGGATCAAGCAGGGTATAGGAATTCATTTATCTAAACATCTTCAGGCAATTTGTGTTATTTGCAGTCAGAGTGGCGGGCCCGTTTTACGCCTGCTCCTAGCAATTCATACATAAGAACATCATGTATTTGACTTTAAGTTAAAGGTGCACCTAAGTGTCAGGCATCATGTCACATTAAGCTAAACCTTACGCTTACTGAATCATATGGGTATCAGGAAAAATGTTGGGTGCTGCTCAGAGGTGTGAAATTGGGGGTAAATGCTAAATCTAATACAACAGCAATATAGTGTCTTACAGACAACAGGTGATTGCCAATACGAACACACATACACATTAAGAGAGAGATCAGATACCTTGTCCCGCCTTTTCCTCTTACAGTATGATGTAAAACCTTCAGTAATGAACTGAGAGAAATGGTCCCTTTCTTTTCCTACAAAACATAAAAAAATTGTGATTCACCACAAATTGCAAAAGAAATGCCACTGATACTAAATAATAAATCATCGTCTTGCCTTCAGATTCACTATGCACAAGATCACATCATTCATTTTCCTCTTTGTATGTGATGACTCTACAATAAAGAAATCCTTAACAGGGCACACAACTTTTTATACTCCTTGCCGAGCATTTGCCTATGATGTTGGCCTCAAATGTTACTGGAGAATGTGAAGGCTAAGACCAATTAACAATCGATAGTAAAGAAAGCACGATCTACAAAATGCATCATCAGTACGATCTCGCCGAGCTAGTGATAATTTGGAGGAAAAAAAAAAAACTCGCCAAAACCTGACCTTGACACAAATGAACCAAAGTTCCCAAAAAAAAAAAAAAACTTAAATAATAAATATATAGGATTAAATCAAAATCTTAACATATAAGACCTGGAGAAGATCAAAATAATAAATACAAGAAACATTGATTTTATAGTATATATAAATATTTCTACAAAAGTCATGAGATTTATTCATTTCCGCATGTTAGTGATTATCAATCACCAACAAATACTAATAAAGCTACCAAAAGAAGCAAATTTTGATAATTATTGACATTCATACAAACTAGTTTTGTTGCCATTAATGACAATCAACCAGGAGTGTTGTAACAAGTGAAAGATGTAGACTTCAAAATTCAAATAGAAATTCTCAAATACAATCACATAACAAAATGCAATCATAAGAACTAACCAGATCTGGCAAGGATCTAGTAACAATGGAATGTACAGGCAAGTATAATTTAAAAGATTGAATTAAAATTACTAATTCCAGATCATTATAGACTTAAATAGAATAAATGATAAACAAAGCACTCTTAATTCTTCACTATGAACAATCAAATTAAACCTTGAGCCAATCATCAAAACTGGTTTAATTTAAAAAAAAAAAAGAAGAAAGAAAGAAAAGAAAAGGAAAGAAACAAATGGATGAAACAGTAAGTTAATGTGGCCGCAACCATTTTATAACCAAAGGCCAAATTTAAAGAAGTGTTCCATAAGGATACACAAGCTCACCATCGAAATTAACCTAAATAAAATGCAAAAGCCACAAGATTATATGCTCAGGATACATTTGCAAATCCAGATTACTTGTACTCGGTTTTGATATTTAAATATCAGCTTTTTTTTTTTTCTTTTTTTGGTTGAAACTATGAATAGAAGATGAAAAACTCCTTAACCGAGAATCCATAACAGGAAATATTTATGCCTGCTCCTATGAGCTAGGATTTTCATGAGTAATTTAAGAAAGACAAAATAACCACTGCAAGTAAAGTCTTTGTTATTTCCAAATATGAAACTATAACTGCAAGGTGGAGAAAAAGCAAGGTATCTCACCATTGCTTTATCAGATGAAAGGTGATCAAGAATCAACATGCGACTCCATGTAGCACCACGTACATACTGTTGCATGACAACTACATGACAGGGGGGATGCATATTGATATTAGTTTGCAAATCTGTATGGATATATGTTGGCCCTTCATGACCCATCCCATAGTACTGCAGCCTTTCATCTTTATGCAAATCAATACAGGTTGATACATGGTTGGATTGCTCAAATACAAACCAAATCTATGTAGATTGATTACATTTGGATAGGCTGGTTCCTTTTTTCTGTTTCTTTATCCTCTCTTGGTCCTTCCCTGCCTCTTTTAAGTTTCATTTCCTTATTTTCATTAGTTTAATGTCATAAATTCAAAGTACTTAGTGCCTTAGACTTGTCATATATGGCATCCCAATGTCAATGACTTGTTCACCATTAATCAGCACCCATCTTTGGTATATAATCAAAAGTAATTAGTTGCATCATAAGAAATGTTTAGGTACTCAAGATACCTATATTGCACTAGACAATAAATAAGAGTAAATGAAAGATGCAAAACCTTAAAAACTTGGAAAAACCTAATGTATCTTATTATGCCATAAATATATATCTAAGTGCAGTACTTTCCATACTGTGGTGTGCCAACTGTCAGAACAGCAGAGCACTCTGCACATACCATGCATTATTTGATCATCACAAGGAGAAAATACAATACTTCAATCCTCGGAAGTGACCGACAGTCTAAACTTCCATTAAGAACAGAGAATCCAACATATGTTGAAGTTCCCAAGTCTGTCCACCAGTCCTATTCTGTCTCATGTCATTGTCATCGTCACCCAAACCCACCACACAAGCTGGACATGTAACAGCTGCATATCGCACAGGGCATGGCCCATGAAATATGCAGGACCTCAAAAATTGGAGACAACATAAGCATTATTTTGAACATTAAAATAAATTTAGAAATATCTAGTCTTCAAACATAATTTTTATATTCTGACCGAAAATTTTATAATAACAACCACCATTATCAATATTTGTATCCAAAATTACAAAACAAAGTTTGCTGTTTCAATATCAGACCCTATACTAGTACCACATCCTATTACAATGTTAGTATGTCGCACGGTATAGTAAGGTTTGGCATATGATACAGTACTACATACTAATACGGCACTGTACCACAAACTAGCACAGCATGGTACTACATACTAATATTGTACTATGTGCTCGATATGGTGCGGCACAGGTCGATATTATAATTAAGATAAAGTTTAGCTTGATTTTTATAATAATTTATGATACTACCATGATTTATGGTAGAGTAGGAAAAATCCTAGGGCTGAAGTTGGTTTAGAAATCAAGAATGGAGTTATGGACTTTTGATGCTAAGACATAATTGATTAATTAGATAGCTAATTAGGGCAATTGTCTTGTATTGGTTATAGGCAATAGATGTCGATCCCTTACCTTTATGAAAATGATAAGTTTGTATAATTTGATAAATACTAATGTTAATTTAATTTATTATATTTTGGTGATTTGGTTGCATAGCTAGATTTGGATTTGTTACATAATGGAGGTAAGTCCCACATGCTCCCTTCATATTAGAGATCTTCGTTTTGAATACACATACCTTCGCTATAAAGAACAAGGCTGATTATTTTCACTAGGTATAAGTGTTTCAATGAATGGTTTCCATTTTGAAATTAGTTTGATGGATAAAAACTTTCAACTTGGAATTTTATTAAAATTATGAATTAAACCTTGAGATGCATGAAAATCAAATTTGAATCGCTTAAAATGTGAAGCAATGTGCTTGCATTAATTTTGAGCTTTGAACTAGCCATGTATTATTGATGCCTTGTCATAAACCGCAAACATGGCCTTGTTGCTGCCCTGTCGTAGGATAGAAATATAGCAATATCAATCGCGGGCTGAAAATCAATATGGATGCCCCATCATGGACCAGAAATATCAATGGACTGGAAAGATGGCAATATCATGGATTGGAAATATGACAATATCGATGCCTGGCCATAGGATGGAAACGTGACCATGGCTTGGTCTAAAGAGGAGGATTGCTTTTGATCTTTTGTTGTAGACTGAGTTATTTATTGATGGGAAATTATGATAAGGTATTTTGAAATAATAGATATTTTATTGATGGGAAATTATGACAAGGTATTTTGAAATAATAGATATCCCTTATAACTGAAATTATGAATTTTGCCCGAAAATTGTACAAGGATAATTATGGTTGTATTTGATTGTTGATGAATTTTTAATGATTATGCCAATATTTTATCACAATGTATGCCTAATTATGGTTTACATTCATATTATCTACCATATGTATATAATGTGTTCGTGAGTGATGGGATGCTTACCAAGCATTCAAGCTCAGACTCTCCCTTAATGATTTTCAAAGAAGCATAATACCTAGAGTTGCTTAGGATTGCATTGTAGGAGATATGAAGAGATAAGCACAATCGAGTTCTAGTTGAATTTTTAGATTTTATTTATTATTCTAGATATTTTGGAACTTGGATGATTCAATTTAATAGTTTGATATTTTTTAGACACAAATGTTGACAATGAAGGTTGTTACTTTAAAATTGATGACCAGAATATTAAAATTTGTTTGACTTGATATTCTTAAATTTATTATAATGTTCAAGATAGAGATTATGTTGTCTCCAATTTTATAAGCTTTTGGTATGTAAGGTGGGCCTCACATATTTCATAAGACCACACCCTATGCGATATGCTGCCATGTCAGGTGTAAGGCTTATGTGGCAAGTTTGCAGTAATGATTGTCATCGCCTCCTTATTGATGCATGGATAGCAAAAATGGCATGAAGAACAGATTGGATCACACATCCATATGTGCAGAGGCAACAAAATAGCATTTTCAAAACTAGAATGCAACCATGAACTATGATAAACTATGATCAAGATTTATTGATTTCAAAGACCACCATCCTTAATTGTTTGAACACCTTGATAAATTCGTTTTAAATTAATGCTTAGATAATTCCTGAAATACAAAGCCCCTTGTTTTTGATGAACTTATTCCTTATATAAGATATCAGTATTTTACCAGACCATGATTACATAGACTCATTTTAATTTGTTTGAACACCTTGATAAATTCATTTAACAGTTCCTGACATGCATAGCCTATTGTTTTTGATAATAAGCTAATTCCTTGGATAAGAAATCAGTATTTTATCAAACCATGATTAGCTAGGTTCATTTGTTCACTTGGTTCCCGTTCGGGGCTCATAACTGACAACTTGTTCTTCCTAAAGAAGTTGAGTGAGTTCCATTTATACAAATTTGCATGATTTAATACCAAATTCTATCATGATTTATCGTAAATTTTCAACAAATGGTTATATTCATCAAGATATATGAGAAACAATATTGAAAAATAAAGACAAGAAGAATGATAAAGTGATTTAGCAATCCACAAATTATTAGAAAAATGTTTCCTATAAATTCCCTGATTAGCCTGCCTTTTCGTAACAGGGCAAATAGTACTACAAGAAAAATCATCTATAAATCAATTTGCATTAGTCATTAAGCATGTGCACCATCTCTCTAATGTTACTTAAAAGATGGGCATATCTGAAAGAGAACAAATATACTAAATTCGATTCATATAACTTGACAAGTCAGCATTAACTAAACCACATAACCTAGTTATGCTCTTGATAATCCAGGGTCCTGAGAGGGGCAAACTAGGGACAGACCTAAGCTTTCGCCCTTTTTTTTTAAACACAAAGTGGCTGTCTTGGACTCGAGCCTGTGCCATTGCACCCAAGTCTTTACCATTGCACCAAGCAATGGCCCCACAAATCACCATTAACTATAGTATATAAATCCATGACATACCTAAGAAAAATGGAGTCTACTACTGTTCACAAAACAGAAACATACGATTGGTCCAAAGACTTACCATATAAGCTATGCACATTTGCTCACCACAAAACATCAAAACTATGCAAATTTGCTCGCCACAAAACATCACCTTTGATTGGTACAAATACTTTCCATATAATCAATGCACATTTGCCTCGTCATATCATATGCTTCTTGATCACCATAAACTTGATCAGCTACCGCACGGAACAGACAATTTCCATCCTCCAACATTTTTTTGACTTCAAATCCCTTTGTTCGTCGTATCTCAAGTTCAAATAGTCGTTCCCGCTGCTGAAACAAATAAGTTAGATCCCAAAGCATATACCAGCACAAGCGAAGGAAATCAATGCAGTAATTACAACAGGAGTAAGAAACATGAAAAGAGAAGCTCATTTGAAAGGATAAAAGACATATCAATGATCAAATGGGCATATAAATCTACGCTGTTCGTCTGGATTCCTTAGCCTGAAAATGCTGCATGAATATGCGCCCATTGATTACAATAACAGCATGAAATCTATGTTGCTTGTGTCTACCAAACCTATAAACTAATGACATAATCCCAGCCTTTAAGTTCAACGGTGTAAACATCTAGAATGAAGCCAAGTAGATGAATGACCCTGCCAATAAACTCAGATAATGCATGTCACAGTTCGAACTTCTGTCTATCAGAAGGCATGGACAATTATCTAATATCAGGTTTTTGTTATCTGAAACGATTTTTTAATTTATTTGAAGCAATAGCAGGTGAAGACGGTAAATATTCCATCATCAGTCCCGTTCGGCTACAATACTGATCACCTCCTTGCAAAATGCTAAGAACAACAACCAGAAAACAAAGTGAACCATGAATCATACATCGGAGCTATATAGCTGTCAAATAAGGGCAGCAAGAGTGAATGAAACAGAATATGAAATCATAAGTAATGCAAGGCACCAGCTATCCTTTGCTTGAGCAAAACGGATATGTTCTTAAGTCTTCACAGTTCAACCTAAAATTATCTGGCATGCGGAAACATCAGGATGTTAAATGATCTTATGTTCTCACCCATGAATCCTTGAGCTTTGGCCTCAATTAACCACAAAAAGATGGGAGCCAAGAAAAGAGAGGAACACTTGCTGGAAACGTTAACACTGAAGAACACCGAAAATGTATAAACAAAGGACAGGACTCAAACATGTGCAACAACTGCAGAAAGAACAACATAGAGAGTAATTAATAGTTTTCCAGCTGAGATCATTCATAGTTTTATTTCTTAAAAAAAGTCAGCTGCCACTTAACACATTTTAATATAAGAAGCAGGTTCATATCTTATCATCAACCCCTTTCAAGTCAATTTATTTTTGTCGCACATCCCTCACAACTTAATATCTTAAGAAGACATCTGAAATTCTCTAAATTAAATCACTTAAAAGTTAAAAGCGAAGGAGACTATTAAAACAGGGTAAATTTAAGGGAGAGAGAGAGGGAGAGACATCCCATAACTGAAGAAGAAGGATAGTAAAATAGGAAAAAAATGAACCTTCAATGCCCAATTTCACCTCCTTTGATCAAAGAATGTAATAGCCAAAGTTTTAAATCTCGTGGGACAGAGTTGTCCCCGTTTCTCCATGGAATTGGACGCCCCACTATCCTACCCCATCCCAAAAAGTGATCCTGGTCACTAAAATCCAATAGATGTTCTCTCTCTCTCTCTCTCTCTCTCTTCTTCCTTCCTTTCTTTCTTTCTTTCCTTTCTTCTTCTTTCCTTCTTCTTTCTTGTCTTTTTCTTCAACCTTCTATTTCTTTCTTTCCCTTTTCTTTATGTTTCTTATCCCTTCCTTTATTCTTTTTCTTTTGTTCTTCTTCCTTCTATTTCCTTCCCTCATTCTTTCCTTTCTTTCTTTCTTTTTTTTTCCTTTCTTTCTTTCTTTTCTTCTTTCCTTTCATTTTTCCTTTCTTTCCTTCCTTTCTTTCTTTCCACTTTCTTCTTCTTCCTTGCATGGATAGATTTAAGAGTCCCAACCCCACTCTAGTCCCATTTTCTCACAAAAACGAGACAGGACGGCTAGGGCATCCCCTATCCTATCGGAACTTAAAACCTTGATAGTAGCATAAAATTTAGAACTTTAACCTCCCTGTGATATGTTTGGATGGATTTCATCCCTTATGAATTAGTAACCTATCCTTCACTCATTACAAAAGTCAAGTTACAACCACATATTGAAATGATCCAATAGTGCAACGGATATTTCTAGCAAAAGGCAATAACATATCTTCACATGTAACATGCATTTTTTTGCTGCTCATCAAAGTCTATTTACACTGAAAACATTCTTCTTTCTAAATACTGGTTATTATTTCTTTTCATTGGGACAAAATTACCGGGACACCCCCGTCCCGCTAGGACTTAGAACATTAGTGATAGCATCACAGTTCAGAAAACTTTAGCTTCCCCGTGATATGTTTGGATGGATTTCATCCCCTATGAATTAGTAACCTATCCTTCACTCATTAAAAAGTTAAAGTTACAACCACATATTGAAATGATCCAATAGTGCGATGCTTTTTTTGTTGCTCATCCAAGCCTATTTACACTAAAACATTGTTCATTCTAAGAACTGGTTATTTATGTCTTTTTCACTGGGATGGATTCCGCATAACTACTACCATAAAAGCTCTCTTCTCCCATTGATCTTTCTTTCTTCTTACTATGCTCATCATACCTATATGTGATTCAGCATCAAAGGCACATTGACCTGCATCAAAGCGAATAATTATCTTTCTTCCAGATTTGCAACTAAAAAGCGGCAAGAATACTAACCATTTTAGTAGCTGAATACTTTTACTCAGGCTGCAGCAGAGGTTCAGAATCTCTCCTGAAATAATTTGCATATCCGCACCCTAAACACTTATGATAAAATTTTTGTATCCACTTCCACTCACCCACACGCCCAAACTTACTCTGCACTTCCTCTCACTTTAAGTAAATAAAATCAGCAAACAGATCAGAAGACACACTAATAATGCATTTTAGACAAAAGATTTTGCATTGAACAATAAAGATCTGAAAATTCAAAGGTATATGCATGCTGCTTGCAAAATATTGGTCATTGCCCAAGCATCTTTAATGATTAATATATACCCCGAATTGAGCTTGCATAAGATATCAGAGCAGAATCTATGCTTTGAAGCACTATTTGAGAGGTCCTAAATTAAATGTATGCAAATATTATGAGAAGATGGAACTTCAAACCAACACCACCCCCAACCCAAAAGAAAAGAAAGAAAAGGCAAAAGGAAACAAGGAGAGAAAAGTGTCTCCAGATTTGGTTTGTACTAGGTCCAATTGTTTTCATGGTACCAACTAATAAAAGGTGCAGCTTCAGTGAAATTGATGGCAGCAGCTCAAATAAGTGCAATTGTCAACAAGAAGGCATCTTGGACAGTAATCAGAATTATGAACACAAATGATGTATAAAATTGATCGATCTCATAAATAAAACACAAAGTCTCTAAACATCTGCTTCTACCAGCTGCAAGAAGGAAAATGTTTGTACATAGGTAAGTCATAAAACATGAATTGCAAAAGAAAAGTTAATGAATGAACAACTAAAGAATATTTTTTAAGAAAATTGCAGCCACTAGAACCTAAATGTATGTTGGAGAAAATAGACTAAAATCAGAATAATCAAAATGCTGATCTTCACTAGTGCTATATGCACAAGAGCCCAAGACAAATATAGTGTCAAATGGATCTGCTTACACAGTGAGAAATTGAAAACTAAATATTCAAAAACAAGAAGGAATAGACAGAGACTTTCACTTTCGAAGCCTGATCTTGAAAAGGCTTAACACATAAAGTTGTATCAAGATTGATGAGATGAGACATTTATAGGTCCATTTCCATGTTTATTGTCATGTTTATGTTCCAAGTCTTTCTACTATATATACTGAAATACTTAAGAAGAGTAACTGATGGAAGCTTATGAGCCAGACTGAATTGGCCAGAGCTACTAATTCAATGCCTCACTAAGGACCCTGCCTTAGATCGAGCTTTATAGGAAATTATATTCACCCATCTGAATCTCTTGGCTTCACTAATCATCATCATCAGGATTCTTTACCCAGATACAATAGCATAAATATAATAGCAATAAATATACAGTTACAACTAAATATTTTAAGCAAAGGAATTCAGCAAGTATGTGTGAGTGGAATAACCCCTAGAAAGACAAAAGGGATTTCAACCTGAAATGATACAGTGGATAAAAATGTCAGGACATCAATGTATAGCAAGCTTAAAATGATTATCCTTCGTAATAAATACCCAAGTTGATAAATTCAGTCAAATGACCAAGTTCATAATCAAATTGCAATGGAACAGATCTTACTGCATCATCATACGAGGACACATAACAAGGGCTCTGTTCATCTGCACTGTTGTAACCTTCACCTTCACCATATGACCTGGGAGAAGAAGGTCGAGAACCTGATGGTGATGAGCGGGTTGAGACCACGGGCCATGCTGATGGCCTTCTGGAAGGACCGATCCTCACACTATTCAAACACCTCGAACCCGTTCTCCTAGAGCTCATATTTGTTGCAGGAGGTTTTGGAGGTGGGACCGAAGGAGGTGGAGGGTAGGAACCTCCTGTAACAATTTGGGAAGATCCAACACCAGGACGCACTGATTCATCATGGTCTGAATGCTTAGACAGCTGAAGTTCACCCAATTCTTCCTCCAGCACTGCAGAATCCATGGCATCATCTTTTAAAGATTCTTCCTTGTCATCAACACGCTGATCAGGCCCACTTTCGATTCTAATGCCTTGAGAACTTTCAGGCAGAAGCTCATCATTCTTTGTGGATTTGTCCTCAGAACTCCCACAGTGCTCTATGATATCACCTAGCACATCGGGTTCTTGAAGGACTTTCTTGTCTTGCTCCTCCTCCTTCGAGGTCGAGGCAGCCTGCGCTGCCAAAGGTTGAGGCAGCAAAGTAGAGGGAGGCCGATTAGCATACGAGGAAGAACCTGTCGATCCTCACGGGACAAAGATTCGAATCATCTTGTTCAGCAAAAATCTTAATCCTCTTTTTAATTCTTTTACTCCACTTCCTGAGAACTCAGAGCCTCCAAGCCCTAATCATCCCTTTATCACGAGTCCTGACCTTGGACGCCCCAGTGCCAATCCCTTGGCTGAACGACTTCTTCCAGCCGAGCACGCTCTCCTCCCCGCAGTCCAGTCTCTGCATCCCCCTATCAATTCTCATCAGACCAAAGCCCTTGTCTTCCACTTAAATCACCCAGAATGAACCCCTCTTTATCAAAACCTTAATTCACCCAAAGAAAGGCCCCAAGAAATCTCACCAATTCCCCTGTCAAAACCCAACATCCATAAGTCTCAGCCCAAAAAGACAAACAAGAACAAGGAAAAAAAAGGAAAGATAATGAAAGAAAACACCCTCCAGAACATCCAGAACCTCATCAAGAAACCAAAACCAAAAGAGGACAAAAGAAAAGGAAGAAACAAAACAGAAATCCAGAGACAAACCCTCAAACCCTAAGAATCCGGTCGACGAACAAGCAAAGAAACAAATCCGAACAAGGACTTGACGATGGTTACCTTGGGTGATTCCACAGTGGCGCCACGATCTTCTTCCACTGGAAGCGATCGAAGAATTTATGCTTGCTGGGAATCGATTCCCAGTGTTTGTGGAGAAATGGGAAGGTGTTTGAACTCTTTCTTCTCTCAAGAGAAAAAAAGGAGAGAAGGCCGGAAGAAGAGTGAGAATAGGAGGTGGGAGAGAAAGAAGAAAAGGAGATGCTCAGAAAAGAGAATGAGGGAAGAAAACGACCATGGGTGCATGAGGGGCAGCTTCCGCTTTTATATCGGTAGGTAGTGGTTAGACCGCCTACTAAGGCTTTCTCGCTAACACGGAGATGATTAAATTATATTATGTCGAAGACGGACCTTCTCCCTGATGGTTATCGACTGTTATAACGTCTATAACAACACAAGATTTTGACAAAAGTCCTATCCATTACAGCATAATTCATCAAAACTATTATTGATTTATTTTTATTTCATATATGGTTTAAATTATTGTCGAAGTGACAAAAAAATTATTTTTTTGAGTCATGACAATTATTCTAAAGTATAATTTAAATTAATTTTAAAATATTTTAGAATGTAAATGGTGCAAATGCCAAATAATGGTTCTTAGTTGTTTTATGATCAATTCAATGGCATAATTACTATATAATATAATAGAGGAGATTTAAAGCTGTAATTTAAATAACTTAGTATAATATATTTTTTATTACTTTATTGCTAATCATGATCAAAATAATGAGTGTTATATGCTTGCTGAATAATTTTATTAATTATATAATTTTAATAAAAATATTTATTAAAAATTATAGATAATTTAATTCTGGCTGTTATTGTAACATAATAATGTTAGAACAAGCACTTTATTAAAGATGCGTTTGGTTAGTCATTAATAAATATTTTTTTATTTTATTTTTAAAATAAAATAAAAATAATATTGATAATATCATAAAAGTAAAAGTAATAATCAAAATAATTACTTTATATACAAAATAAAATTTTTTACTTTTCAAAATTTATTTTTTTAATTTTTTGATTTTTTCGTATTTAAAATGCTAAATGAAAAGTAAAAGTCCGAACCTTTTTTCCTCGAACTCTTCACCTCTCCATCCCCTTCTCTATCCCTTTTCGAAACTTTCTCTCTCGTCGAGCTCTTTATCTACCGTTTCCAAATATTACTTTTTACTTTATAGCAATGTAATTATCAAATATATTTTTATTTTTTATTTTATTTAATAATAAAATTAAAAAATAAAATTAATTTTAAAATTAAAATTAAAAAGTATGACCAAACCCATCCTAAATTTTCCGCAACTTAAACGTGAAGAAACGGGGACCGTTATAACGGCCGTCATTTTAAACCACGACGCCTGCCAAAGATGGACGGGCTGCACCGACACGTGGCGGCAAGTGGGGGCATCTGGGTCGAGGTCGAGCTTGCAGGTCACGAGCGAATGGATTAGAGTACGGGAGCCTTTTTTGGGGAGCTCGGGGGCATATGCAATTACCATTTTACCATCGCACTTTTAACACTCATTGGTCTGCTCGGGGGATTAATAAGTCTTTCCATGATTGGAATAGGGGTGGAGAAGGTATTTACGGTTCGCTTTAATTTATCCAAGTGTGAAAAGGGTTGGAGGTGACGCTCGTCTGACTCACTCACCACCTTCGATGCGAAAAGGCTAACCCACACGTGTGGACACGTCGCTTTTTCATTTGCTGGAAAAGGCTGCTTGCTGTGTACGCCGGTAAAGCAGTGAACTCCGGGTAATGACGTTCTGCTGGTACAAGTTGATGATTAAAGTGAACCATCGGATCCAACGCTCAGGTACTCGATGAGTCAGAATAAAGGATGTCCTCGGCCGTCCGATCAGGCCTTGCAACCAATCTTCGGGATCTGTAAGTGAAATGGAACTCCCGAATTTAAGAGATGTGGCCGAAGAACAAAATATCCTACACGACATGCATGCACTGCTGCAGAAATGAGATTATAATAACTTGCACGACTATGTGGTGCACGCTATGTATGATGATTGAGCGTCGACAATTATTCATAAATAATTCTGATCCAAATACAACAACTAGATGAAACCTAAACCCATGGCCAAAATTAAAAAAAACTACCCATTCTTTTTGCAATTTTGTTTGTTTTCCTGCACGTGCCATTTGTTTGTTAAGATCTAATGGTATTCATATTTAAGGCTAACCATCAGTAAAATGATGGATGAGATCAGGTGCTGCATCATTATGCGGTCACTTTATCAGGCTAATAAAGCAAGGGCACATGTTTATTGAACCCAGAATTTGTGACACAATACAATAAAACCAAGCCCAAAAACATAGTGCCAAGCCCATACATGTAGAATGGAGATTCCCACACATGCAGAAAAGAGTACAAAATACCCAAAGAAAGAACTCCTTCCATATGTTCTTTAGCTACGTCTAACCCAGTATATTCGCTGAAGATCAAGAAATAACGCCTCCATGCCAAACATTCAGCTTGCCATAAAACAGTTTTGTGTACAAAGTGAAAAATCGCACCAATTGACATGAGCACATGTATTTGATCAAAACTGGAATAGTTAGTGTTTTTTTTTTTTTTTCCATATTTTACAATCCGGTCTGCTGCTATTTTTTATTTCTCTTGAATACCTTCGGTCTGGAAAAAAATATGCTGAATATAATTTTGAGTATAACTGTGACCAGCTCTCGTATAAGGGACCAAAAGAACAAAGCACGCTAACGTTGCAACGTCCAGCCTCGCTCTGCAAGCGCTCCACGGACCCGCCCGGCGACTTCAGCAGCATCATTGAGTGGGGGTAGCTCCAGCTATTCGAAATCTGAAAAAATTCAGAAACACAAATGCAATGATTTAGTTGCTGCTGCTGGATTAAAGACTGAGTTCTACCAAAAACTGGAAATTGTGGAAATCGTTTGGTCATTCATGAAAGAGTTCCATCATACCCAACAGACGGGTCACACTGCCTTCATCAACATGTCATTTTTCATCATATTGAAAGTAATTAAAATATCAAGGCAATGTTGTCTACTGCTCTGGTTCTGAGAGAGGTTACTGGATAACCAAAGGACAGTCTCTAGTCTTTACTGTTCTTTCTTGACCCATCTTGTGGTTGGATTAACCAAATTCAGTCAAAGTGTCCAGCAAAATTTTACAACTTGACATAAGAGTAACGGTGGAAATGTGCTTACATCCTCCAAGCCAGTGAATGGGCGCACCAACCCCGCTCGCGCAGGGCCTTGTGAAAGGCCGAGAATTTCCATTTACAATGCTCACTTCCAACCACATAAACAGGTTTCCTACAAAAGAGGTACATAAAAATTGCATGCACATGAGCAACTCAAGACACAGTTCACATTTTCCATAGGGAAGGCAGATTTCAGCATACCCTGTGCTGCAAGCCTCGCTCAACATACTAACTGAATCTGCAGTGATGATGAATGCATCCGCCATGCTAGATGCCCCATATGTGGATTTGGCTCTGCATGATGCCAAACAAGTATTGTAAATTAAACACTTAAATTCCAAAAGTTGCAATGCTACCACCATGAAAAATAGAATTTACCTTCACCATCCCAGATATAGATCTTCGGATGGTCACCAAGTTCTCTTAATACAATGTCAGACACCTGTCAATTATGATTGAATGGACTGCAAATCAGAATGCTCACAGGTCACATTGAAATGAAATGAGCGGAATCCACATAATGGCACTACCTTTTGAGGTGTCCTCCTTGAGAAAGAAACTCTGACACTTCCACAGCTTGCTAGCACGTTATACAGAGAACTCACCAACTGTTTAGCAAGGTCTGGACCATATCGACAATGCCCTGAAATCACAGTTCAAGTCTGACTCATTTATCAAATAATTGGTGGCTAGGAACTATTACAACCAAAGTAACAAATCCATCCACAAGAGAGGTTAAGCCACTCAGGAAGAAAACAAGATTACCATTAACAAGTCTGGACCTACATTCTCAAGACATGATTTACCTCTCCATTCACATGCTAGGAAACAAACATAAGATTAACAATAATTTATACAATCCATCAGATGCACACACTAAGATTTATGATCTGTTGAACAAATGTCATAATAAAAGTGCAGGTGCCAGTGGAGAGTGCGCACTTAACTTTATAAGAGTTAACCATGGCTTTTGAACCTTGGAAGCCAACTCAAGCTAATTTTAAGTTCTAACATATTACCCGCAATTGCCAAATCAAGATTTCCACGGGGAATGTCACCAGACTTGAATCCAAGTGGCAGGGCAGAAAGGAATAGGAAACATGCTCCCACAAGCCTTTCAATATACTCCCAACAAAGCCATCACAGTGACTTTTGCATGTCAATGAAATGATATACTTTGAGGGTCCATTTGGTTGGGATATGTGAAATTACAGGATAATCTGACAATTCCTGAGAATCATTTATCTAAGAAATGAATGCAGAGGAAATAATTTTACTACGTTTGGTTGGTGAAAAATTAATAAGAAAATAATACTAGAAAAGATTATTACGTTTGATTGAAGGTAATGCTATATAGAAATATGGTCAAATTTACAAATATGCCCATCAACATAAAATATTTTTAATATCATGATAGCATCGTCTCCAATCATTTTTTTATACAATGACTCTAATCACATAACCTTTTGCATAATGCCATATGCAACTTAATTTTTGCAAAAGCTCTTTATTGAATGAATTTGGAAAGACATCATAACAAATTCAATGATTATACATATACTCTATTTTCTGAGCTTTATCCTCCTTAGTATTTTCATTGTCATCAATGACTCATTCAGCACCCATGACCTATTGGAAGTATTTTTGTCAAGTTTGGATTACTACCTTAGGAATTTACCAAATACCAACCTCCATGGTATTGTTTACCTTCTCTCTTTAAAAATGAGCATAATACCTACCAATTTTTTTACCATCTCTCTCCTCCATTTTCCACACCAGACATGATAATCTGATATGAGATTTATTTTTCATACCAGATTAACCCCAACCAAATGCACCCTTAAAGCCAACCGATAGACATGTCACAATAGAAGCTTGAATGTGTATTCTTCTAATGGAGTCCCACAGTAATTTGTAGAATCCTTCTCCCTTCTGAGAATTTGAAACAGTTCTAATTTTGCCTAGAAAGGACGTTTTGCTCATCTACGAACTTTTAATCAAAGATACTTACATGGTACTTAACAACTATTGCAGCCATTGATGCATAATTTAGCACCACCAACTCTCTCAATAGACATCTTGGTCCAAATCTTCCATCATTGTTTAATGGCTTCATACTTCCACCTTTATTAAGGATTTTTGATATGAGGATTTTTACCTGCATTTTGTTTTAAAAATGGAACAAAGCAAGGAAAACAGGGTTTAGTTCTTTTTGACATGTAACATGAAAGCGTCCCCTGAAGGCACATCCTGAACTCTAAGCATTCAACAAATATATTCGAAAACAGTAGGGTGCATTATCAACTACTAACGGACAACCAGCTAAAATATATATATACATATATATACTGAAATGGAAAGATAATGATCAATATATGGAGCTTTATTTACTTGGATATACGCTATTATTCAATCACATTATACATGCTTGGACACATAACACTCGTGTTCACATATCAATAATCCACTATAACTATAAATAGTTAAAATCTTACAAACAAAAATGCAAGAAGTATATGGAAGGTTTATAGACACTAGCTTGAATCTATTAGCAGAACTCAATAACCATTGATTCTTTTTTTTTAAAAAAAGGAAGAACTCGAAACTATATATCACAAAGAAGCAGAAAATTACTTGTAGGCCCTCCTATATTGACTACAAGCAAGGGCTTTGGTTGAGGGGCTAACTCATCATGCCAAGCAGCAGCAGCAATGCGAAGTGCAACAGAATCAACCTGATGTAATGCTCCCACAGTAAGTACCTAAAATGCCGCAGCATCAAACTTGTGAGCAAAATAATCAACAACAGACATTTCTTGCAAGGCAATTGGTGGTACAAGGCAGATTTTAGCTTGCATAGAAGCATTTTTGCATCATAAATCAGATACATACCACATTTTTACCAGGTGGTTCTCGTGGAGTTATCCACCGTTGCAAAAACCGGGGGATCTCTTGTTGTCCACTGGGGGTCAAAGCATAGTAATCATGACGAGGAGTTACTACTAAGTCGAACCTGTCAAGGCATGATCTCGGATGTTGAATCTGTAACAACATTAAAGATGACATGAATTGGACGTTCAAAAATAAAGAAATAGCATCTCAAAAAAAGTGATCATTAACCATCTGGATAGTTTGTATCAACACATTATAATAGAAATTGACAAAAATTAGACTGGAATGGTTTCATACAAGTATCAATGTGAAAACAATGTTCATGCCAATCACAAACCTGAATAAGAAAACATTTTCTTGTGCTAATCGTTTTATCGAACTTGCTAACGAGATAGTATCCCGACCAGAAGCAACCACTAAAAGAGGACCTTCCCTGGAAGAAAATTTGTTATCATTATTCAAGTTCATCGTTTAGTAAAAAGAAGAATGGCAGAGAGCAAATCCTTCAGTTGTGCAAAGGGGTATATATATATATATGCATTTATAGTGATTCCTTGGAAGAAAGCATCTTGACACATTAATAGCAATTAACAGATTCATCAAGTAATCGGAATGAGATTGTAACAGATTAACACAGCATTTTTTTATAAAGAACAAATGATGGTTCATGATAATAGCTCAGGCAGATAGCAACAGGCATTGTTATCAGACCCAGATCAGAGATCACCCCAGCCAAGGGGTGGGTTACCGGGTTACCAGGTTGCTGGTTGAAATGGTGGCTTATCAAAAGAGCCAGCTGATATTGGCAACATTCAAGACAACGGCAAATGAGGCAAAATAGGCATAAACAGGTCGCACATTTCAGAAAAAAGATGCCCTCAAACTGCAGCAAATAAGAGGCCACTAACCACGCGTGGTTTTGAATTTAAGTTTGAAACCAGCAGCACTGCAAAAAGATCACTGAAAGCTTCCAAACCCATTGAAAACACTAAAAAAGGGCATCAGACAAGAAAATTTTGGATTTCTGTTGGAAGACTGTTAAACTTGTTGAAATTAGCATTAGCCATTGATGCAAAATTTGAGTACTAAGTTAGCTTTTCAAAAACTTTTTTTGTTATTTCGGGTCAAAATTAGTTCCAAATGAAGCTAGGAGTCCAGAATCTAGAATTACAGGGATTCCTAAAGGCCCTAGGATTAGCAAAAAGGTCTGGCAAAGAAGACCATGCACCGAATCATGCACACACATGTTCTTGCAGAATAAATTGACCTTGCACACTATCTTGAATGACCTAGTCACCAAGCCATGTTTCATTATTTTAGAGCCAATTAGTTGGATGTTCCTCGCCATTCACTCCCATTAAAGCATATATTCTCTGTTCATGAGCTTTTCAAATCCATCTTCATAGCTTGAACCCCATGCTGTTTTAGATCTCTGGTGTTTTTTGACATTCCATGCAATTTCCAGCCCCCATGCAAAAGCTGAGGTGTATATGAAGTACAGCCTGGAATGGCAGATTGCAAATGTTCATTAAGGGATGAAGGTGATTCAGATATATTAAACTGTCAGATTTGGAAAGGAGCAACAATGTTGATATTCAAGCAGGCCAAAGAACCCTTTTTAAAAGATGACCCTACCTTACAATCTTCAACAAAATCCACAAAATTCCTGATGTACTGATGTTCTAACATAACATCCAAGCTTTCACATTCCATTTCTGGTTTCAATGAATAGATACACAATCTGTGAAATTTCATCTGACATTCTATTACTCACACAAGACACAAGGTTTCAAACGATCACATTTTCAAGGTTTCAATTAATACATATACTATTCATTTGTTTTCAGCTAAGCAATTCAGTTTTGTTCTAAACAATGTAAGCCTTTATCTGTCTCATTAGAATCTTAGTCAGTTTAAGCTAATAATTTAAACTAATCTCCAAACTTTTTGAAACATGCCAAGTATAACGTTAATGTAGATATCAATAAAGGTTTACATGTCGCTCAGGTTTCGATAAGTTTATGGAATGCCAGATTACAAGCATCCATGTCATTTGGTGATATTTCCTGTAATTAATGGCAACCTTTTCAGAATGTTAATCATTTTGTTGCAGTACACAATGCTTCCTCAAGTCCTGGTGATTTATCAAACAATATTAAGTGAGACAAACAAGATTTGCAGTTTTCTGTTGTTGATCACTTAGGCACTTCACAGAACTTCAAAGGATGCAATTTATTGAGGGTAGAGAGAAAGGTCTTTATATTTCATAGGAATCATAGGCAAAGGTCAGGGACAGAACATCACTTCTTCCTATATATTACAAATTCATGACTATGCCCCTCAACAACAAGCAACTGAAAGTTAGTCCTTGATATAACCGATAGATGTTTGAATCCATTAACCTATATAGGTTGTATACAGCGTCATCTGTAGCAAAGAATTTTGAAGTGATTTTTAAATCCAAATTTTGTAGGAATCCTACAAAAGACAATGCACTATTTTGCAACATTTTCTTAATGCATAATTTTGAAAAGAAATAGGTACTTTGAGAGATGCTTTAGGGTCAGAAAAAAGTGTGTACAGATTAAAAAAACACAAGGGAACGATTACTTAAATATTCAGAGTCAGGAAAACTCCTTACTTCTCAAAGGATTCACGCGCCATGGCTGCAATCTTTTAGCATCAGCTTCTAAAACAGCTGATAAGCCAACATTCCCACCATTTTGAGCAGCAAATGGCACCAATTTCTTCCTTGGAGCGTCATCACAAATCTTGTATTCCCAAATATCTGTCTGATTACGCTGTCTAGCATTTTGTGGAAAGAGACAGGAAGCCACCGAAGCCACTCATTAATTCCTCCTCTCGGTCTGGTAATACGCTGTAAATTTCATCCGGAATTAGAACACATATTAACAGTAATACCACTACCAAAAGAATATTCAACACTAATCTTGCAGAAGTAAAGGAAGAGGTGGAAAGGACACTGTAACAGACACAGGATGAGAACAACATTTCACTACTAACTCTAGTCTTAACCTTCATTAGAATCTTGTCCTCATCTGCAGCAATCTATTTAACTAAATATCCAGGATTCATATTTGATCATGAACATCACACTCAGATAGTAAATTTGTTATTTAAAGAGCCTAGCAACATGTCTTGTTAGAATCACTAAAACCTATCAAACTAAAACAATGGCGCCACACAAAGATAAGAAATGTATCATCTATTAAAATACAAGTTTCTTGTTTTATCCCTCTTCCAAGCCTTTATATATTCTCTGTTCCAATAGAATTGGTATCAGAGCAACGTGAAGGAGAGTTGTGAGGGCCACCATGAATAGTGAGGTGTGAGAGCCACCATGATCCCACTCGTGACTGAAGATTAGCCATGGCAAATTCAAGTGCTGCCGATGGCTCGTCTTCTTTGTCCCTACCCATTTTGGATGGGAAGAACTACAACAGATGGAGTATCTAGATGTGGATGCTCTTCGATTACCAAGACATACTTAGGTTGCATTTGGTAGCTGGCAATCTCTCCAGATTGTTGGCAATTTAATGTGGTAATCTAGATTACTACGTTTGGTATGCTTTTAGATGGTAATCCAGATTGCCTTCTTGGTAATCCAGATTGCCTTGGAGAAGGGTGGCTATCAAGATTACCACTTCTTTGACAATATTGCAATAAAATTTTGAACAAAATTATCCCTCAAAAAATTACACAAAACGCATTGCCCAACCCTCCCCCCACCGCCCTCTACGTGCACCCCTAGCTCGCGGCTCCACCTCCCTTTGCTTGCCCGCAGCTCCTCCGCCCTTATCCCCCACCACCCCTTCGTGGCTCCTCCATGTCCGTCCCCATCACCCCCACGGCTCCACACGCACCCGCCCCTCCCCAACCTCCTAGTGTCTGTGGTTCCCCACACATTTCGGCCCGCCATTTCTCCGCGCCACCACTACACCCACATCACTTCCGTTACTTCTCACCAAAAAAAAAAAGAAGAGCATCAGGACAAAATTATTGGGGGTATTTTGGAAATTTGATTTCACATTACCAGTAATCTAATTGTTATACCAAACATGTCAATCAAGATTTTCAGTAATTTTACTGCAATATTACCTGTGTATCAAACAAAGTAATCAACATTATTGGCAATATAATGGTGGCAATATATCCTGAAGGCAATCCACATTACCTTCCAAGATTGCCTGACAATGCACCAAACGCAATCTTAATATTGTGGAGAATGGAGTTCTAGAAGCAGGACAAATCACAGAGGCGCAACATCAAAATGCCAAGAAGAAAGATCGTAAAGCTCTCTACTTTATTCACCAAGGAGTTAATGATGTGATTTTTGAAAAGATTGCACGAGCTACTACAACAAAGCAAGCTTGGGATATCCTTGAACGAACTTTCAAGGATATAGAAAGGGTGTAGAGAGTAAGATTGCAGACCCATACGAAGGTAGTTTGAGTTGCTGCAAACGGAGAAGACAAAAACTACAGCAGAATATGTGACCAAAGTCCAAGCTTTATCAAATCAGATGAAGATAAATGGTGAGAATGTGGAAGAGTCCACACTGGTAGCAAAAATCCTGCGAACCCTCACACTCAGGTTTGATCCTATCACCACTGCTATTGAAGCAACAAAAGATTTAAATACTATGACTGTTGATGAGTTGTCAGGCTTCTTGGAGGCTTATAAGCAACGGCTTAATGAGAAGCTAGAAGAAAAGCCGTTAGACAAAGCCTTCCAATCTCAAGTTTCAGTCAAAGGTGAACAGAAAGAAGATGGCAGACAACAGTCTTTGAAAATAGATCTCGTGGCAGAGGAGGGCGACGAGGTTGTGGTGGTGATAGAGGAAATTATGGAGGCAGAGGTGGATCTAACAATGAATTAGAAAATTATGATGGAAGAGGCAGAGGATCATACAGAGGCCGAGGCCATGGATATGGAAGACGAAGATATGATAGATCTAATATTCAATGTTATGAATGCAACAAGTATGGTCATTATGCTAGTGAGTGCAGATCAAAAAATCATATTCAACCTGCAGAAGAAGCCCAATTCATCCAAGAAGATGGAGCAGATCATACTCTGTTGATGGTATCTTCAAACAGAGAGAAGCCCAACTATGATATCTAGTATCTTAATACAGGTTGCACAAACCATATGACCGGAAGGAGCTCTTTGTGGAGATAGATGAATCGATCAGAAATTCAGTCAAGTTTGTAGATGACAACACAGTGCCAGTCATGGGGAAGGATAAAATTTTGATTCAGTTAAAGAATGGTAATCATCAATGTATTTCAGATGTTTTTTATGTTCCGAGTATGAAGAATAATTTGCTGAACATGGGGCAATTACTTGAGAAAGGATACAAAATGCAACCCAGAGACAATCATTTCAGTGTTTTTGACCAAAAAGGTAAAATCATTCTTAAATTTCCTTTGACAAGCAATCGTACATTCAAAATAGATATTAAGAATGACGTTTAGTATTGTTTGAATGCAATTGTCAATGATGAATCATGGCTATGGCACCTTAGATTTGGTCATTTGAATTTTCGAAGTTTAAATTGCTTGCTCGGAATAATATGGTGAAGGGTTTGCCCGTTATAGATCATCCTAACCAGTTGTGTGAAGGATGCATTTTTGAAAAACAACATAGGAGGTCATTTTCAAATCACAATACTTGGGGAGAAAGTAAACCACTTGAACTTGTGCATTTAGATGTGTGAGGACCAATGAACAGTGCTTCACTTGGAGGAAGTTTTATTTTCTAACATTTGTGGATGATTACAGTAGAAAGATTTGGGCTTATTTTTGAAAGAAACCAAAGGTTTTTGATGTATTTAAGGAGTTTAAAATATTTGTGGAAAAACAGATTGGACACTCTATTAAAGTATTGAGAACTAATGGTGGAGGTGAGTACACTTCCAATCAATTTGTAATGTTTTGTGCATAGCAGAGAATTGAACATGAGATCACCATTCGGTATACACCACAGCACAATGGGGTTGCAGAAAGATGGAACAGGATCATCATGGACATGGCAATGAGTATGCTAAAAGCTAAAGGTATACCTAATAACTTTTGGGCTGAAGCACTTTCTTGTTCGGTTTATTTATTGAATAGATCACCTACTAAGAGTTTGCAGAATGTAACTCCTGAAGAAGCTTGGAGTGGCTTTATGCGTGTCAGGCATCTCAAGGTGTTTGGCTCCACTATTTTTGCTCATATTCCAGATGAACTTAGAACCAAACTTGATAATAAAAATAAGAAAGCTGTCTTTATTGGTTATAAGCTTGAAAAGCTTGATGGATACAAATTGTATAATCCAACCACAAAGAAAGTAATTATTAGTAGATATGTAATTTTTGATGAAACAGATGCATGGGATTGGAATATAAAGAAGGAACTAGATCCAAGAAAGACAGTGCCGGAAGAAAGTGAAGATATAATAGAGGCACAGGCACCTCAAGATGTAGAAAATAATGAGCAAATTCCTATTCAAAGGCCCCCTAGAGCTCAGCAACCACCTTCAAGGTTACAAGACTTTGAGGTAATATCTGATAATAATGTTGATGATGATGGAGAATTGGTCCACTATACTATGTTTGCATATTGTGATCCAATCATATTTGAGGAAGTAGTGCAAGATGATAGGTGGATTAATGCAATGGAGGAAGAAATAAAGGCTATTGAGAAAAACAACACTTGGGAGCTGACTGATATTCCAACAGGAAAGAAAGCAATTGAAGTGAAGTGGGTTTTCAAAACCAAACGAACCAAATGATGAAGTGGAAAGATATAAGACAAGATTAGTAGCAAAGGGCTACAAACAACGGCCAAGAATTGACTACCAAGAGGTATTCTCTCCCATTGGTAGAATTGAAATAGTAAATTAATTGTTCTTTTGCTGCGCAGAGCCATTGAAAATCCATCAAATGAATGTGAAGTCGGCCTTCCTAAATGGCCCTCTTGATGAAGAAATCTGTGTCAAGCAGCCCAAAGGCTTTATCAAGCAAGGGAGTGAAGATAAGGTGTATCGGCTCAAGAAGGCTTGGTATAGCCTCAAGCTAGCCCCCCATGCCTGGAATAAGATGATTGATGATTTTCTACAAAAAGATGGCTTCGAGAAGTGCTCTAATGAACATGCCCTTTATGTGAAGAAAAGCAAAGGTGACATTTTATTAGTCTGTCTATATGTTGATGATATGATTTTCACAGAAAATAATCACTCTATGATCGAGGACTTCAAGCTTGCTATGAAGTTAGAGTTTGAGATGATGGATCTTGGTTTGATGTCTTACTTTCTTGGGATTGAAGTAATCCAAGCTATAGATGGGATTTTTACGTGTCAGAAAGATATGCTACTGAGATATTGAAGAAGTTTAAAATGTTTGAATGCAATTTTGTGCAAATTCCTATGAAAGTTTGCACCAAATTATCTAAAGCAGGTGATGGTTCTACTATGGATCCAACTTATTTTAAAAGCATAGCTGGAAATCTGAGGTACCTAACATATACTAGACCTGATATTACTTATGGAGTTGGTCTAGTTAGCAAGTTTATGGAAGCACCAAAGCAATCGCATCTTCAAGTTGCTTAGAGGATCTTGCAATATACAAAGGGCACTTGAGATGATGGTCTCTTCTATTTAAATATTGCAAATGATCTTATTGGATATTCTGATAGTGATTGGGGAGGAGATCAAGATGATTGAAGAAGCACTACAGGGCATCTCTTGATGTTTGGCTTAGCAGCAATTTCATGGTCATCTAAAAAACAGTCAGTAGTTGCTCTTTCAATTTGTGAGGCTGAATATGCAGCAATAGCCTCATGTGCATGTCAAGCAATTTGGTTGAGAATATGTGGAACCAGATTCATTTTAAAGTGCAGAGCCCTACAAAGATCAATGTTAACAACGTCTCTGCTATCAACCTGGCCAAGCATCCAATCACTCATGGGAGGAACAAGCATATAGACTTGAGATTTCATTTTCTCAGAGATCAAGTTAATAAGGAAGAAATTGAGCTTGTCTACTACAAATCGGGTGATTAGATTGCCAACATCTTGACCAAACCTTTGAAGTTCGAGACCTTCATCAAGCTCAAAAAGAAGATGGGCATGACAAGCATGAAGATTTTGGATTAAGGGGGAATGATAGTGATAAGCCAAAACAAAAAATAGTTTTGATTGAATAGTTTTGAGTTGATAAGCTTTATCAAAACTCATTGAATTTTAATTTTGATTAGTTGTTTGGCATTTTTATCACAACTAAAATTTGTTTGCTGGTTTGTTTAGTCGTTAGTGGATCTTACTCCACTTGGTTTGCCAAGCCTATAAAAGAAGATGGCTGTAGCAAGAGAGAAATGTATCATCTATTAAAATACAAGTTTATTGTTTATCCCTCCTCCAAGCCTTTATATATTCTCTGTTCCAATAAGATCCATATGATACGAATATATGATTTTCATCTGAACCACACGGCAAACATATTTTAATTAACTTCATAGACAGAGTATTTGATTTTTATAAGAAATTATCAATTCAGAGAACTCTACCAAGCGAAGGGAAATCAAATAAGTTCTAGCCTTTTCTTAAAAGATAAAAAGAACAGCAAAGCAAAGAAGGAAACTTTTCAGCTTTTCACTAACTAAACAATTTCATTATCGATCAATTATGATTCGAAAGCACAATTTCGACAATGAATCAAATATTATTCACATTATAGAATCCCATCATTTAAATCCAAACTCCAAACTACAACACAATCCAGACCAAAATCTCAACTTTTCAGCTCCACAACATAGATCTCGGTCAGTAAAACTAGATATATCAAATAAACACCGGATACGGGAAGAGGAAGAGATGGAAAGTCTCTCACATATATCGTCTGCTTCTCGGACAGACCGAGAGCACGAACCAATCCAATACTCTGATTCTCCGAGCCAGCAAACCCGTTCCCTATCACAACCGCCCGTCTGATGACATTTACGCCGCCTTCGAAGATATCCGGCATGCCGATGGAGCCGCTGGGCGGCTCCGGAAGCCTGATGGGCCTCATCAGAGATCAATCAACAAACTATACACGACCCCTCCGAACGAACAGCGAGCAAACACGCCCTCTTCTCGAATTCCTCGCAGAAATTTCGAATAGTTCCGCAAGATTCCAGGAGAGGGAAAGGCAGCATAAGGGTTAGGGTTTTCAAGGTTTCGTGGTGGGTTCCGTCGGGTCCCTTTTAATTTGGGTGGCAAAAGCAGTGGCGTTCGCTGGGAGATTGGTTTTTCCTTCCTTCCCGGCTTCTGGAGTCGGTTTCTTTATACGACTTTTATTTTAGTAAAAACTTTTTTTAAAAAAAGGGCATACCTAATTGCCTCATAGGTTAGAGACTTGATTTAAGAAATGATGATGCGGTTTTGAAACCTTGGTCCTGTTTGGCCATTGGCATGGCTATTTTCATTTTGATAAGACCGAGATATTTGCTAGGTGAACTTATATATAACAACAATAAAACTTGGTCACTTATTTTCTCATGCCATATGATATATTTTTTTTGTACATAAAATAGGCTCAATGTAGCACTAAATTTAAGAGAAAAATATTTCTAAAAGATTTATAAAAAAACCGAATAGCAATTAAATGTAACTTCAGTCTTAATTTTTGCTTATATATCTCTTATAATTCTATTTCATAATAAACATAAAAAATTATCTAGAGAGCAATTCACTGATGAGTATAATGTAGCATCCATAGTATCTAACAATAATAGAACTTGGTCACCTATTTTCTCATGCCATGTGACATATTTTTTTTGTACATGAAATAGGCTCTATGTAGAACCAAACTTAAAAGGAAGTATTTGTAGAAGATTTATAAAGAAGTTGGATAGCAATTAGATATAACTTTAATCTTAACTTTTGCTTATATACCTCTCATAATTCTGTTTTCATAATAGATATAGAAAATTGCCTAGAGAGCTATTCATTGATGAGTATAATGTAGCATCACTAATATCTAACAATAATAAAACTTGGCCACCTATTTCTCATGCCATATGATGCACTTTTTTTGTACATGAAATAGGCTCTATGTAGAACCAAACTTAAAGAGGAAAGTATTTGTAGAAGATTTATAAAAAAAAGTTGGATAGCAATTAGATGTAACTTCAGTCTTAACTTTTACTTATATTACTCTTATGATTCTATTTCATAATAGATATGGAAAATTGCCTATAGAGCTATTCATTGATGAGTATGATGTGTTTATCATGGTTTCTTTTTTTCTATCATTTTTATCCCTTGTATTTTTATTCATATGAAAAGTAAACTCCTATGGCATCATTTCATCATCCAAAGTCAATGCTCAACATCTTTGTGCTTGAACATATGCTAAGAAAGATGGAAAAGAAGTGACACAAGGACAAAAAGAAAAATTGCACCAACTACATTTATTTCTTTATTTGGAGAGATAAATGAGATAAGATTAAAATGGAACAATCATAATTATCTATGTTTTCTCTCACAAGCATTACATATGCCAAGAATTGATTTTTGTAATGCAAACTTCTTTAAACCTATCCATGAGACCAATATCTTATTGTACCACATTTTATGCAGAAATAATCAGCAAGCTTTTTTCTTTTTCACAAGATGGTAAATACGAACTACCTTGTTTGTTCAATTTAGCATATATAAAATCAAATATTGAAATAATTTATCAGTTCTATCTAATGGTGCACTCACAAAGAATTAAAGAAATATTATTTTCATGTGAACATGCAATCTCTCTGCTTCCTACAATCTTTCTTGATAGATTATCAAAAAAAAACTCATATTTGGACATGTGACACCTACATTTACTATATCTCTAGTGATTCCCCCCCTTCATGGCTTACATGATCATCTTGATAGATATATTTTCTTTGCAAAATACATCTATTATGAATTGGGTCTCTTATCTCCTTAAAAAAAAAAAAGAAAAGAAAAAGAAAAGAACAAGTATATGAAATAAACATAGGCATCTTTTTATCATTTAACATAAATATTATAAAAAAATCTTTCAATCACATCCATGTACCTTGCTGCTCCTGTTTGATTTCGGTGCTTAGGGTTTTAGTAGTGCGGAAATCAACTTATATAGCAATAATACATTGAGCTAGGGATATAGCTCATATATCTCTAATCCAATCACCTTTAGAACTTAAAAGCCTATATATATTATAATATCTACAATAATATAGTACAAGTACATTATTTACTCCTTAAACCTAAACTTGATGATATTCGATCAAATCTATTTCCATTCTAATTTGGATCAAAGTTGGATAGAAATCTTTGTATCCGATTGAAATATAATGTATAGTTATAAAATTTGATGGATGTTGATTCAAAATTATTTAATTAAAATTCAAATATCCAATAGAAATAAATATCTAAATAGTATTTAAACTTAGATCGGATGACCTTCTACTTAGATGAGAACTACTCAACCTTTCAACAACACTCAATAATATTTTGTAAGCATCTTAATAGAAATATAGTCCAAACAATCTTGGCAAGATAAATCTCTATGCATGTTTAATATTAGTTGCTGGGATATCTGTGACCTTTCTGACCTCAGTTGAATCTCCAAAAGAGTTTTTGGGATAATCTGATAAGCATTCCTCAACTATGAAGGTTTCACAGAATTATATTGATGATTTGAGCATACACAGATTGTTTGAAGCTATCTTATGCAACCGACTAACAGACAAGAACGTCAATAATCTACCGACTAGATGTTCGGTATTGAACCCATCTATTAACCATAATAATATTAACCGATGACTCAGAATACCAGAAATCATGAACACAGTTATGATGCATGAAAGGCATATTAACTACTTAAAATTAACTATCTATAACTATATAATCATGGGCGTATTAACTATCCACTAGTATCTCTATCAATTCTGTAACTTTCATGTCTCAATATAAAGGAGTTTAAATCTATGAATAATGGTAAGAGACTCTCCTCTATATGAATAGAGATAGAAGAGGGATCAGATGATAATTTTTTTTCTGACAAAACTAGTGTGATACTATTTCTAATAGTTCTTTTTTCAACTATGCTCTATCCCTCAATTAATTTAAGTATTGGAGGGTTCTTTATCGGATATCTTTTGACAAGTGGATGTTTTTGTAGGTGTAATATTCAGTCCAAAATCATACCAAACCCCCCATAAAAAAAAGAGTCAAGACCAGCGTGTGTTTCGCGCATGCTGGGAAAGTTGGGCATGAAATAGAACTCCCAAAGGAGTTCCCTTTCTACGTCCTCTCAACGAGAATTCTAATCCCACTAGGAAACCGAATTAAAAATGAACTCAAAATCTTCCATGGGATCTATTTAAAAGCCTGAATCCTCCACACTTCTTCCTCATCAGAGAGTTGCCAACATTGCTGCCCCTCTTCTCTTTTTCTTCATAAGAAACCGATGGATCAGTCTTATTCGATCGCTAGAAATTGGATTGCTTCCCATCCAAGGCATGGTAAACTCTCTAATGATCCCTTTTCTTAATATTCTATAGTTGCTAAGCTTTAAATCTTGGCCAAATTTTGTCTAAAATCTTTAAAATTTGATTTCAGATTCTCCTATTTTTTCCATTTTACTTGATTTTCTGCTGTCATGGGCCTCTGTTGCCATCGGGGACTACCCCTCTGACCACTGGAGTCCTCAGTTGGGAGGTAAGGAGAAGAGGACGCGTGGTTCCTCTATTTTCATGAAAATGAAAAAAAGAGAAAAAAAAGAAAAGAAAAAAAAGAGAGAGAATTTCTCTTTCTTCCCTCTCTTCTTTCTCTGAAGTTCGATCCCCAATTTCTCTCTCCAAAAAGTCCCAATTTTCTCTCTAAAATTATTTCTCTCTCTATGGAGTTTTCTCTCTCTATAATTGATTCAATAAAGATTTATTTAATGATTTTAGTCTGATCTCAGTAAAGAGAATCCTAATCCACGATCGGTAGGCAGCATTCCAACGTCCACCTTAATCTGACCTGAATATCATTAGATTCGATTATCTATGATTTTATTGAATCATCTATACGCTAATCCAACTATGACACTATGACTTGATTGAATCACCTTAATTAGACTGATCGAAATGTTGGGCAATATCGTTTGATCGATCATATTCCATCTTATCAATTTTTCTCCTCTGATATTCTCTCTTTACGTGATTTATGAACTCAATGAATCCATCAAACACACCTAATTTTGATTTATTCCTAAGTAAATTTTGATTTGAGATTTTTTTTGATTTAGTTATGAATTGAAATTAATATAAAATATAATTTGAATAATACATTCTGAAGGATCCCTTCAAGATTAATCGGTTTGTTCGTTTAGTGTTCTATGAAAGATAAGTGATGAACCATCTTCTCAAGATATTTCATAATTAAGCTATCAAGCTCATCACCTCTCTTTATTTTTAAATTCAGATAATTAATTATGAACATGGATATTAATTTTGAGAGAGAGCTTTTAGAGGTGAGATTTGACACTGTCAATTTCGTTAAACTTAGATCTATTTTTATTATTTTAATAAATTTATTTGATGTAAGATATTTTATTTAGTTGTTTGAATTAAAGTTGAATAATAATTATTAAATTTTATCTCACTGTGATGCATTGATATCATGATGAGATACCTTGCATGCTTATGGAGAGAGTTTCCTATGAGTGTGCGGCGATTGCCATGATCTCTGGTCCACGATCTCGGATTAGGGGTATGATAATTATAATGATATTAGAGCAATTAATATAGTATTAGAACATAAGTTGATAAACTATGACACATAGAATCAGACATAGAATGAGTGTAGATAGGTAGATACTAAAGATATCGAGGTATAAATCTATGATGATTATAGTATAAGTTGTCCTCATATTTTTTGACTAAATCTTATGATTATGAATAAAAGATTGTTTAGGAATAATGATTCAGAAGATTTGATATGTGATGCAGCAATTTATGAATCATAATATGACTAATTGGATTTTGATCTAAAATAATTACAAGAGGATTGATAATAAATTTATCATGCATCGTGATTATCAATTTGATCACTAATAGCTTGAGTGTATTGCAAGCTAAAATTTGATATGAGAGAGTACTGTGAGGTTGCTTTTGATTTTAAAAATTAATTATTTGTATCAAGGTAAAGATTCATCGATGAAATATTGTTTCTGATTGGACTAAGAGGATCTTTTATAACATTTGACTAAGGTTTATGCTAGAATATGGATCACATATGAAACTTTACTTCAAAGATTATATATCTGAGTTGATTGTGAAATTTTTCATCATTATTGTTGAGGTTATTAATGAAATTCTTGACTGCTATTTTTAGATGATCAAGATAAAAGACCTTATTTATATCTATTCGAGGATTATAAGATTTATGAAAATTATAATTTAAAATTTTAGATTTATGAACTAATTTGAAATTATTTTGCTCTTGTTATTGAGGTCCTTGATAAAATCTATAATGGTATGGAGAATTTGATTTTGAAAGGTTTGCATGATTGCTATAGAAGGATTTTGATATATACTAAAGATCTCGATGAAAGAAAATCTAGAAAAGATGATTGAGTCGATTTTACTTATATATTTTGATTTAAGTTCTAACTTAGTAAAGCATCAGAAGATTTTTCTTGTTGATCTTATTTATAGGACTTTTATTTGAAATTATCTAATTGAATTGATATAAGAATTAAGACTTGATTCATATTGGATTATAGTAAACTTATATGGTAGTTTTGAATATGTCAATTGACTTAAAGATTAATTTAGATAGATGATCTTGATACGTATTAGGGATGAGATTAATTTTTTTAATTGATTTGGAAGTTAAAAAAATTGAATCTTATCAATAAAAAATAATATTTTGATTGAAGTTATTTATTATATTCAAAAAATTTTTATGGTTTAGATCAGAGTGCATAGTGGAAGCATGGTGATCTGATTATTTTAAGCTGGTCAACAATACTGATCCTTTGAGTCAAAAAGTTTATGATGAATGATTTGATTTGATTTTCTCTATAGAAAATTTATTGATAATCGGAAGGATAATGTTTTTGATTCAGAATTATTTGTGTCGATATGTAGCTTTCACAAATAGGTCTCCTATACACCATATTAAGAAAATTTTTAACATTCTAAGTCTAGGATGAGTGGACCATCAATTTTTGATCTAAAGATTGGAAAGTCTGTAGATATAATTTTTTTCCTAGATTTGAAGCACAAGCTTTTCTGTCTATTAGAAAGAACATGAGGTTGTTTATTGATCATAGATTTTATACTTGAATATTCATCTACCAAGAGTATAGTAATGTTTATTTATGATGCTATGATAGATCAGTTAAATCAAGAGCAGTTGATGATTTTTATGAGAAACTTAATATTCTTATTTAGAATTAAGATATTGATTTGATTTATAAAGGAATAAAAGGTTATGATTCAGATCAACTCTTGTGATATTAACTTTTTTCCTTATAAAATAATTTAATGATGAAATTGCATTGAGAATTAGAATATCAAAAATTTTGAGGATGAGATTTGAACCATGAATCTCGAGTAAAAAATTTTGAGAACATAAGTAAGAAAAATTTTGAGGATGAAATTTTTTTTTAGGGAGAGATAATGTAATATCCAGTCTAAAATCATACTAGATCTTAACTAAAAAAAAGAATCAAGACTAGCACGTGTTTCGCACGTGTTGGGAAAGTTGGGCATGAAACAGAATTTTCGAAGGAATTCTCTTCCTTTTCTATGTCCGCCCAACGAGAGTTCTAATCCCACTAGAAAATTGAATTAAAAACCAACACAAAATCTTCCATGGGGGTTTATTTAAAGGCCTGAATCCTCCACACTTCTTCCTTATCAAAGAGTTGCAGCCATTGCTGTCCCTTTTCTCTTTTTCTTCTTAAGAACCCGATAGATTAGTCTTATTTCGACCGCCAAAAATTGGATTGATTCCCATCAAAGGCTTGGTAAACTCTTTAATCATCTCTTCCCTCAATATTCTATAGTTGCTCAGCTTTAAATCTTAGCCAAATTTCTGCCAAAAATCCTTGAAAATTTTGATTTCAAATTCTTCTATTTTCTTCCACTTTTACTTTGATTTTTCCACCATCATGGGCTATTGTCGGTCATCGGATCCAATCGGCTTCACCGTTGAGGACTACCCCTCCAGCCACTGGAGTCCTCAACTGGAAGGAGGACCTCCCAGCTTTGGGAACAAGGGGAGAGAGTCCCCCCTATTTCGTGAAAGAAGGAGAAGAGGACGTGCGATTCCTT
>KE504634.1:2611579-2635850 GCA_000441515.1 Elaeis oleifera | reverse complement strand
GAAAAGAAGAAGAGAGAGAATCTCTCTCTGTTCCCTCTCTTCTTCTTTGAAGTTTGATCCCCAATTTCTCTCTCTAGAAAGTTTTAATTTTCTCTCTCCATTTTTCTATATGAATTTTCTCTCTCTAAAATTATTTCTCTCTCTATAGAATTTTTCTCTCTATAATTGATTCAATAAAAAATTCTTTTAATAATTTTAGTCTGATCCCAATAAAGAGAATTCTAATCCGCGGTCGTCAGGCAGTATGTCGGTGCCCATCTTAATCTAATCTGGGTATCATTAGATTCAATTATTTATGATTTTTATTGAATTATTTATACACTAATTCAACTATGACTTAATTGAGTCACCTTGATTAGACAGATCGAGACATCGAATAGTATCGTCTAACCGATCATATTTCACTTTATCAATTTTTTCTCTTCTGATATTCTCTCTCTACATGATTTATGAACCCAATAAATCCATCAGACATATCTAATTTTTGATTTAATTCTAAGTGAGGTTTTAATTTAAATTTTATTTTGATTTAGTTATGAATTAGAATTAATGTAAAAATATAATTTTGAATAATAGGTTCTCAAGGATTCTCTTAAGATTAATCGATTTGTTTGTTCAGTGTTTCATGAAAGATAAGTAATAAACCATCTTCCCAAGATATTTCATAATTTATTTGAAATAAATAATTATTCTTTGAATTATGAATGATTCATAAAATTATATTTTGAACGGTAAATGATTTGAAAATTAATATTTTTGAAATATTATGATTTATTGATTATGCATATATTCAGTAAAAATTATGATATCTATATATGTTATGTTATAAAAATACTTTGATACGGATCGAATTTGTGCTCTCAATCTAACTATGTTTTAGTGGGCGTCGTCAATAAAATTATACATTGGTAATTAGTAGGTTCTGCTAATGAAGATTATATGTTGGTAATTAATGGATTCCACCAGTGAGGGTTGTGCGCTAGTATTTAGTGGATCCTGTCAGTGGAGATTAAATGTTGGTCATAGTCAAAGGCTGTTCAGTTATATATATTTTTTGAATTAGATTTATGATTATATTTATATATGAATATTGAAAATATTTGACTTATTAAATAAGTATGAAATATGTTCTTATATTTATTCATGATATTATTTTTGAACATTATATAATATCTAGAATATCGAGTTGGGATATTCATTATTTACTGGACTATCAAGTTCATCACCTCTCTTTATTTTTAGATTCAGATAATTAATTACAAGCATGGACATTAATTTTAGGAGAGAGCTTTTAGAGACGAGATTTGATACTGTCAACTTCGTTAAACTTAGATCTATTTTTTATTATTTTTTTGAAATTTTATTTGATGTAAGATATTTGATTTAGTTGTTTGAATTAAATTAATAATAATTATTTAATTTATTTTGTTGTAATGTATTAATATCGTGATGAGGTGCTTCGTATGTTAGTGATAAATTTTTTTATGAATATACGACGGTTGACATAACCCCTGATTCATGATTTCGAACTGAAAATATCATAATATATGTAGTAATTGCTAAGTCAAAGCATCGTCTTCTCGGCATCTGGCCGGCTTCCATTTGCCTCCGGGGTTTATTTGCAACACTAGCCTTAGATATCCACCTAATCATCTGTGCGTTGTGTGTTATCTAGATGGTGAATTCGGTTTCCATTATTTATATTAATTTTATTATTGAATTCCACTTAGAATCCTATTTATGTCCATATTCAATTAAAAAGGTATGGATATTACTAATATCCAAGCTATCTCTGCAGCCATTTAGAGCAGCCCCATGGTTTCTAATATCCGTATCGTACTTTATATTTGTCGATCCGCCTTTTGCCCCGCTCTTCTTATACGGGACCTCCGCACTGGTGAATTCATCGTAGCCTTGCATAAAGTATTCCCAGGGAGTCTCCGAGTCGGTGCGCTGGTCTCTGGAGAATTCGTGGCGGAGAGAAGAAAAGGGAGAGAAAACGGCCATGGAGAAGAGCGGCGCCATTCGATGCCAGAGGATTGGGTGTGACGCCATGTTCACCGAGGAGAACAACGCGGAGGGCTCCTGCCGCTACCATGATTCCGTGCGAGAAAAACCCTCATTTCCTCATCTTTCCCCTTCTCTCTTTACTCTTTCTCAAATTTCTCGCATTTGCTTCTGGTCTCTGTGTCTCATATAGTCGTATCATCCCTTGGGCACATAAAATTTCTTCTTTTGTTTGTTAATGCTGTTTTGTCTCAGGAGATTGTAGCTTTTGATAGTTAGAGCGGGATTTCCCCTGCTCGCAGTCGTATCACATTAAATTCAGACAACAAAAGACAAGTTTGATTAATATTTGATGGAAATATTGTAAAATCAACAAAGGATGGTTGGCTGGGGTGGTGATCGTTTGCCAAGGTTCGAATTTTGGTGTGATGCGCTGTTTGTGGGGGTTGATTGATTGTGCCAATTGCTGGAGTTTGGGTTCGAAGAGCGTTTAAAGATTTGAACTTCCAGAAAAGAAAGAGGAGATAGTGCTCATCTCCTGATTGCGATGTGTTAGGGTAGTGTTTCCTTTATATTATATAAAACCCTAGAACACAAGACACATTGGTTCAAGATTTTGAGGAATAACAGCGCGGGGCTGACATATTCAAAGCTCACTTTCAAATCACGTTGAAGTCATTGCCGACATTCATTACCCTTTAGCAGAATCATGTAATATCAAGAATCTTACTTTGTTTCAATCTCAGATCACATCTTAAAGTAAATTAATATATATAAAGTAAGGTTTGTTTTCATATTTATATTCACGATCAAGTTCCACAATCGCTTCACATAGGAATGGGCTAAAAATCCTGCAGAACCAATAAATCTTTTATTTTTTGTTCAATTCATACTAGTCGAGATGCCTAGAGGTATAGCTACTATAATATTTTCCATTAACTTTCACATGTTTTCATAATTCATCACAAACCAAGATAATAAATTTGTAAACAGCCGTCCTTGTAATTTTAGGTAGAAATAAATCAGAACCTGGCCTGTAAATAAGGACTTTCACAAACATCTATCCCAGCATGATAACTCTATCATGAAAAATATTTTTTCTTTCTGCCAGGGGAATTGTTTCATCAGTTAAGTAGTAACTTACTCTAGATTGCTGATGAATTCACTTTTTTTCAATTGCATCCTGTGATCATGGCTGTAGACCCTATATCAATGGTTTGGCCCTTACGGTGCTGACTTGCTTTCATGTTAGCAGGCTGGCGACTGTATAAATATTTGCTAATACTTTATATCAAGTGCTTGAGCAAAAGAATATGCATTGTCAGAAAATGTCTACTTGTACTGGATGCTAAGTACTTATGTACTAACCCTAATTTCTTTAGTTGAAATTACAACTTGGTATTAATATTTTGGTGGCCTTTTGTTTTCCAGGGAGTAAGTCAAATTTCACATTTGCTGGTATTGTTTTTGCAAAACATCAACAAGTTCCTAATGTAAGTGTATTTTAACTTTCCAGCCTATATTTCATGATGGTATGAAAGAATGGAGCTGTTGCAGGCAAAAAAGTCATGATTTTAGCTTATTTTGGCTATCCCTGGGTAGGTTACTTTTTTTGACTATCTCTAATAATGACAGTTGATATATGGATAGTGGTGATTTGTATGATATCTTTAATTTGTTGCATATATATTTGTACTATTCATTCAACTTGTTACTGGCTTCTCTATTTTACTTAAGTTGGCCTATGGCCATAAGAACTTGATCTATTTGTAGGCTTTCATGTATATCTGAATTGGTTTTAGGTCTGTTTACTGTGTCTTGATCTGATTGACAGCATGCTGATGGAGTAACACACAGAAACACCATGTTCCAAGTAATTAGTTGTTCATGCTTTTCTGAATAATGGTAAGAATGAAAATGGACAATGTATATATTGCAAATTTGAATGATCATAAATGTTTTATCAGGTTGCATGAAAATTTAAAGTGATAATGTATGCAAAAGCCCAGCCACATCCATTGAAATATCATCTCTAACTATATATAGTGAGAACACAAGCAGACCAACCCTCATCAAATGTTCAGTGCACCTCATGCAAGATCACATGATTGGAAAAACGGGACATGGGACATGGATGAAAAAGATGGAAACTAAGGTATGCTCACTGTCTTAAAAATTGGACTCTTAATTTCCAACATAGATATGCCAGAAAAAAGATCTGATGCCTCAACTAATCCTCTTCTTCTCTCCTTAGAACATCAACTCCCAATGATAGAAAATCATCGCTGTCCATTATTTTAAGACTTCATATGTATGCAACTGAAACAACCTTTCTTTATTCAGATGATCTCATCTACCTTTTCATTTGTTTCCATGTGAGACAAAGAATCAGATGGGATGAAGAAGGGGGGAACATAAAAATATGTTAGGATGTGCTTGGATTGGAACCAGACTTTAAACCCCTATTCATAAAAAAAAAGGGTTCACATCTCAACGTATTCTGCTGGACCCCTCATAAGAAGAAACATGGAAAAAAAATATTGGATAAACAATTTATAACCACCCATACTTTAAAGAGTCCTAATGTATCTCTAATACATTTTCTTTAACCTGACGAGATCTATCTTCATCCCACAGGTCTTGCACATGCCAAATAGTAGTACTTCATAATGATGAATTTCCTAACTTTGTTACTTAATGTTGACCTTACTATGCTTCCCTACCAATCTTCATGTTTTCGAATGCACAGAAGTATTAACCCTTTATAAAATAGCTAATACTATCTAGAAGATTTGGTAGATTTTGTGTTACTACAAAGCCATTTAGACAAGAATGCTCTTAGATGACAAATGCGAAGTTACAATATGTCCAATGGGCATCTGCACCTCGTGGAGAAAGGCTTCCTATCCAAGTGCATTTTCAAGTAATATTCTGGACAAGCCACCTACCAGCATAACTATGATCATGCTTTACTTTTTCTTCGAGCATCCACTCCTCTGTTGAAGTACAGAAAGTAATTATTAGCATTAAATGTTGTCAACAAGGTAGCTGGATCTGCTGCTCTCGTGTCAGTTGATTATGCAAATCCTGTGCTTTCAGTTTCTATGTATTTGGAGATCTGACTTTATAGTTGAAGAAAGGCTGGCTGCCAGCTTATACTTGGACATGCACTGTGCATTCAGGTAGCTTGGAGTAACAGGTGTTGTGCATCTAGCATGGTTCACTTGATTGCACCTACTCAGGTTTCATAACTAAAATGCATTGATGTCTCCTTATGTTTCCCCCTGGGATTGGCCTTAGTAAACCATCAATTCCAGTCGAGGGCCTCATTGTCCATCATTTGTGAGCGTTCTCGGGCATTGTCATGGGCATATGCAGATTCCTTATATCTTCCCTTCAATACCAAATGGAGTTCATTTTTTTCTTTTTGGGAGGTGCTGGCATTCATTTCTCATGACTGTACTATTTCAATTGGTTTACTGTACATCTTCCATTATCTTTTTTGGATGGGATTACTTTTGTTTCTGCAACCTTTTTGTTGCTATAACTACTATTCTTCATTTAAATTTATGCAAACAAATTTTGTGGGTTCTGTAGCTTGCTCAACTGAAATAGCATGGAGTTTGGCTAAGTGCATATATGGTTGAACTTTACTGATGTTCTAAACAAATATAAGGGCATCTATTGCTGTTGCGTAGAATAAATTTCTGCACTAGAGCATGCAAGCATTTTTATTTATGGAGCACTGTATTGTATACAGTATTAATGTTTCAGGCAATGGAACCCAGATACCATGCTAGAAATGTATAATTTTCTTCTCTGCCGAAAACATCTAATTTTCTTGTTTTTTTTTTTTTAGCTTTTTTTTGTAAGAGGTATCCCATTGCTAGGTCTTTAAGATATTACATTTGCAATAACCTCCAGAATTATTGGAAAGGGTAAGGGAAATTATGTAACCTGGACAATGTCCAAGTTAGTAGAGGTCATCTGAGGACATGCTCAAATAATGTTTTCCTGCTTGTAATCATGCTGAACAGTCGCACTCTTATGTGCATTTTAGTGCTTTATCAATTAACTTTTATTTCTTTCATGAATGAAGATGTAAGACTGGAAAACATACTACTGAGAAACCAGTTACCAGGATTGTATCTGCAAACCCCCAGAAGCCGATGCCGCTTCCATCTGCTGCTCAAAATAAAAAACCTGACGATTCTTGTTCGAGGTGCCGCCAAGGCTTTTTCTGCTCTGATCATGGTAAATTTCTTTCTGACATGAAACAGTCTTGAAATGTTCTGGGGTAAAGCACCCTAAATTTTGGTTTAAGTATTTCAGTGGTTTGAGATGAAACCTTTTTACTAAAATTAAGAACCTGGTTTTCCCAGTTAGTGAGAAAACAACTTATATTTTTCAGGTTCGCAAGGCAGACCTTCAAAACCATCTGTGGTCACCGCTAAGAAAGATGATCATGTTGAGCAGGCTGCTGCTCCCTCAGTCAAGAAGATAGTTGATCTGAATGAGCCCCAAATTTGTAGAAATAAAGGATGCGGCAAAACCTTTAAAGAGAAGGATAATCATGAAACTGCATGCGAGTACCATCCAGGTCCGGCAATTTTTCATGACAGATTGAGAGGGGTAGGTTTTCTTATCCTTTTTGAGATGGTTAAGTAAAGTTTAAAATCCCGTGGGATAGGACTGTTCCGATTTTTTCATGGAACGGGATGCGTCGCCGTCCTGTCCTGTTCCGACATTTGGAACAGAGGATATCTCAAAGCATCCTGATTGGGATGTTGGGATGCTAGCGGAACGATCCGTCCCGATATATGAGATGGTATCCCATCCCGATATCCTGCGGAATGTCTCGTTGGGACTTGAATCCTTGTGGTTAAGTGAACTTGATGGGATATGCTTCCACTTACTCTTTCTAATCTGCTTTGCCCATATGTAGTGGAAATGCTGCGACATTCATGTGAAAGAGTTCGATGAGTTCTTGAACATACCTCCATGCACAAAGGGATGGCACAATGCTGATGGAGCTTGACTTTGGTTGGTCCAAGTTTCAAAGTCTTTTGTATTCCAAGTGCAAATGTGCCCATCAGTCCAATGACCTGGGACTTGGACTTGTTCATGGTGCTTCTGGTCGGAAAATGTAACACACTTTTTCAACAATGGACTAAACTGTTACCTTCATATTTTAGATTTTCTTGGAGAGTTTTTAATGAAGAATCTTTCCATTAATTTTTGCCTTACAATATCTGCAGGCATTGCCTCATTATAAATGTTGTCTGTCTTCTTGTTATGCTTAATTTCTATATAGTTTTGTGATGACTATTGAGACTTAACCATGCAAGAAACAAACTTCATTATCATGACACATGTTGATGTTAAAATTTTGTGATAAAACTGGAAGAGGTTTTACGGCGCATCAAACGAATGAATGACTGGAATTCACTTTTGGCTGATTCTTTCATGCTTGTTGTTGCCTTGATCATTTTTTTGGGCTTCAATCAGGGATTGTTGATAAATATTATTTTTAATTTATTCTTTTCATGCACTACAATCTGCTAGAAGTAGTAGGTTTGATTCAAATATTTCCAACCATTCCCACCAAAAAAAAAAATCCCAGCCATTGATCTGTCAATTGGAACTCAGGATTTCCATGAATTATAATCAATTCAGGTGTTCTTCTTGTGCTATAACCCTAACCCTTGTTATCTGGGGAAAAAAAATTTGAAAACACCAAACACCAAACTAGAAATTACGTGCTACCCATGAATGTAACCTTGTGTCTAGATAGACTGGAGAGCAAGAGTGCCTATCAATCTAGCCAAAGGCCCAGGGCATTTGGTAACAATGTCCAACTTGGAAGGATTTGATGCATGCCCAAACAAAGACAAGCTCAAAGCAATCAACTCCCCAAGCGACAACCTAGAGGAGAGGAACCCTTCCCAATAGTATGGATCCAAATCAAAGAAAGCATCAAAGAACCTCCTTGTGCCCTTCAAGTCCAGCCTCAGCAGCGTCTCCATCCCAAAGCAGTAAAACTCCCTCGCTCTCCTCCTCTCCCCAGTCCACAGCGCAGCCCACACCCTACCGTAAAGCTGCCTCCCTCTTATCATCCTCGTCGAGCCCAAGCACTCCGCCATGGCGTCGGCAACCACCGGAGCCAACGCCAAGGTTCTCGCCACCATGTACCCCGTGGACGGGTGCACCACCCCTCCGGACCCGCCAATCCCCATGACATTCTGGGGAATCACAGGTAGCGCCCCGCCCATCGGAATCAAACACTTCTCATCCTCGATCACACGCTTCACCTTGATCCCAAGATGTCTCAATCTGGCCACCATCCTCCTCTTCACTTCCACATATGGAAGCACCGGCCGGCTCACCAGCGACGTCTCTTCGAGGAAGATCAACTTGGAGTCGAAGGGCATCGCGTAGAGGAACGTCGGGAGTTGGCCGTTCCGAGGCCTCAAGCAAGGCTCGCTGCCCATATGCGAGTCCCTCCAGTCCATGAGCACCATCTTGTCCGTGTCGAAAGGGTGGCCCTCCACCTCTGCGAGTATCCCATGCGCGATCTGGTACCCGTGGTTCCTCCGTGGCTCGTCATGCTCTATAAATGGGCTCGTGAATCCGGTGGCGTCGACGACCATGCTAGCTTTCAGCTCGGACCCATCGGAGCACGAGACGGTGGAGCTGAACTCCTTGTGCTCCACCTTCCACGCCTTGGCCTTGTGGAACTCGACTCCATTAGAGGCACATCCTTCTAGCAACTGCGTCTTTAGTCTTTTACGAGAGACTCTACCGTAAGGGCGGCCGAGATACTTGGTCTTCCGATCGTCGATGAAGATGGTGGTCATAGGCCACACCTTATCGAGGCAGCCTTCGAGGCCCATGGCCTCGAACTCATCAACCCAAACGCCGTAGTTGTTGGGCCACGCTGAGAGCGGCGAGGGGTCGATGCAGCAGACGTGAACGCCGTGCGAGGAGACTTGCTCGGCGAGGCGCAGGCCGGCTGGGCCGCAGCCGAGGACGATGGCGTCGTAGGATGATGAGTTCGATGGCTCGTGCCATTGGAGGTCGATGGCGAGACACTCTGGCTTGGATTCACAGCTCAGATCCAAGAAGCTTTGCAGTCCGCTGCTGCGAGCTCTGATGGTGGTTTGTTTGGTAGTTGGTGAGATCTTCGAAGAGAGAGAGGTGGAGAGTTTGGAGGGAGGAGTTTGCGAGTGGTTAGAGGAGGCGGCATCTGCAGTGTTCTCATGTCTTTGGCTGGCAAGTGGCCTAAAGGAAGTACCCTGGTTTTATCAGAGAACGGACTTCAGAGAAAGGGACAAAAGAGGACATGGGCGGGCCTCGGAGGAAAGGATACCTCTTTGTTTCTTATGGTGGCAAAATGCTGGAATCTTTGAGGTAGAAGTTTATTACGGCCATGGAGAGAGCAGGGTAAAAAGCCTTCAGCGGTCAGCAGAAAAGTGGGGATCCAAATTTAGTGCATTGGATGGTCGGACTAATTTCATTCATTAAATTAGTTTCTAGCATTAAACAACTAAACAAGGACAAATTGATGTATACGGAGACATATTTGGATTGAAAACCAAGTGGTTCAGAATATTTTTCTAGCCATACAGTCTCAAAGTATATCTTTTGGACCATGAGGAAGTGATCATTAGCATTTTTTTTTTTTTTGATTATAATGGAGGCTAAGGAATAGCCACCAGACCTTTATTGAAAAAAGAATAAATCAGAAGGTTTACAGATTTGAAAAGTTACGGATTTTAAGAAGTTTTACGGATTCTAAAAAATTACAGATTCTGAGAAGATTTACTGAAACAGAGGATCAAAAAAAATTTATAGTACATGAATATTAGATTTTTGATTGCTGTCCAAATCTTTCCAAAACCAGCAACCTTCTTTAATTTACATAGGATGGACCAATTGTTGAAGTGATTTAAAGCATCAGATGCCACGGAAGTAGGAGAAGAAATTTTGTGAAGGAAGAGTCTAGCATTATGCTCTCTCCAACAAAACTAGATATGCATCCGATTTTTTCCGATGCATATTTTGGATATGTAGATTATAACAAAGTGTAGGAATCATTAAATTGGATGTTTTACCACATATCATATCTGCATAGATTGGCCAAGTCAGGTGTGCACTCTGGACATGAAGACAATTCTTAAGAATATTGTTGTTAAAATTTACAATCTGATTTATTCCATACATCTGAAGCATTGTTATATGTTTGTCCTGGTACTGACAAGCCAGCTGTGTTGAGGCAATGCGCATAAGCTATGGCACTAGTCCAGATGCAAATATACGGGAACCCATGTGCATCAAGTGGCCTAAAGTTTATTGAGGGACGAGGACGAAAGAATCTCCAAATGGTGTCCATGCTCTCCCCATAGTTGTATCATAATTCCTAGTCCGGAAACAAATAAAAACTTTCGTGTTAATCTTAAGATGCACTACTGATTTCAGAACAAGTTGGGATAAGTTCTGGTCTTTATTTGGAAAGGTGTTCTCATCTTTATCTATTATTGGCATCGGTGTAGGTCAAATAAATGCGTTCCTTTCTTTTTTTATCATTATGTGAAGCGTAATTCTCGTGGTCTAAACATGGTTTTGCTTCCAAATACAACTTAAAATGTTAAAAGAGTATTAGTGAGGTCTTGGGCATCAAGAACTACACGCAGCTCTCAGCACATTTACATCACGGATGGTTTCATCCAATGGTTGTGGTTATACGCACGACAATACATCACATTGGGTGCCTAGATGGCTAGATCTTGTGCAAGTCATCATATTTATCGTATGGCCTTTCTCACAATCGGAAAGATATCAAGTTGGTCAAGTCAGCGACTCAGCGTGGATTACACGCCACGCTGCCCCTTGTATTTCACCGATTCCTGATTGCGCTCTCTCCACCGTGCATATGCTCCCGGATTTGCCCTGGTTCACTCGCGGTCCAGCGTTGCCGGATCTTTGCGTTGCGCGACGTGTCCAACAGGGAGTCAGCTCCCAGGTGGAGAGAGCCATGGGGAAGGTGGAGATGGAGCTCGATGCGGCGCAGGCTCTGACCGAGATGGCGATACTGGAGGGCCGTGGAAAGAGGAGGAGGCGGAAGTGGGTTAAGGACGACGGCTCGCCTTCGAGGGCTGGGGAGGTGAGCTTCAGAGTAGGGAAGTGTGGGGGATTGGAGGTGATTTTTTGCTGGATTAGAACTTTTCCCATTACTTTTTTCGATTTCATCGCTTCGGACGCTGATTTCTGATGGTTGTGTTTCGTAAAAGTGCTTCCTTTGATAAGGGGTGTATGTTGTTATTTGATTGGAAAATTTTCCCGTTGGAGGGGAGCTGTATAGGTTCTTGATTTAAGCAAAAGTATGAGAAACGTTCTTGATTTCGGTATAGAATGGGTTTTGAAAAAAAAAAAAAAAGGGAATTGTCAATGAAAGTGATTTTGATCTATTTGGTTGGAGACGCTGGGATAAAAAAGAGATTTTGATTTCTGTTCATAAATACTTGCATTTACTTGCTAAGTTCTTGGGTGAACGGATGTATTTCGAACTTTTTTCGATTCATTTCACCTTGATTTAAGTTTTGTATTGGAATTAACACTATCTTTCCATAAGCAACCGACAACTATCCATTTGGGGAGCAAATGAGGGCAGCTTTCTCAAAATAGAAGATAAAGGAAGCAACATAAAACCATACAATTGTCTTGAAAAAAAAAAAAAAAAGCAAGCTAGAATAATCTATTTGTGGAACAAAAAGGCATCAGAGCATGTTTATATGAAAATTTCTAGGAAAACTTAGCATATCATTGCTTTCTCTGTGCATAGCTTCTAGTGTTGTCAATGTGAAAAAATCATGTGCATTGCATGTAATGCAATCGAGTTTGGGGTAAAGTGAAAGAATCAAACTACTTATGCAAATATTGGTACCAAGGTGTTGAAAGTTCAACATCAGAGTCTTGATTCAATGTCATGTACTGGTCGGAGAATTGATTATATGTTATGTATTACTTAATTGCTTTCTTTCTCTGATATACAATTTTCGTACTCTTTATTTGATTACAAACTGCTCTGGATCTTGTCATATCCCAGCTATCAGTATAAATGATTATTAAGTTAGCATGTGCCTTTGTTTTGCCAAATAGGGACCTCGTTGGTTTTCTCCCTCCTCATCTGTTAACTCCTAAAATGTAGACAACAAGCACACATGCAAAAGGATGAGAGGATTGAGGAAGAGTGACTGGAAAATAAACATTCACTTTAAGGCTCTAACAAAATAATCATTGCGATGGTAATAACAAACTTAAATAATAGATGAAGTCTAATGTGCATGAGATCGCAAACTGTTATAAGCACTTTAATGCAGTTGTTCTCAAGTAGCAGCCAGTAGTATGGAATGCATAAACTCCAAATGCTGATTTGTATTTGTTTCTTTTTGTCAGCCTTTAATCCTCGTTTGCATAATAAGGGAGATTCTGAATTCCATGTGACCCTTTCTTACACTGGATCTTCCTGAAAGGGTTGCAACTGTAAACTAGCTGTCCAAAATTAGAAGCAACATAATGTATGTACTTGCTGATATCTAGTAGTGAAACTAAGTCCAACTAATGAAATGAAGCATATTATGAAAATGATGATTCAGCAAATAAAGGAAAGAACTTTGAAGAACTTGTCTTGAGCATTATTTTACCAGTGAAGTCTTGATTCTACATTTAAATGGTGTCAAAGCTTCTTTGTTAGCAGAGAACATACAAAGGTAAGCTACTTTTAACATCTTTTTTGATTTTTGATTATTTAAATGTAAAATTTTGCACTATACTGGCTTAGATAAATCAGTCCCTTTACATGTCATTATGGAGATTTCATTTGTGTGGTTTCCTCTAGCATTCACATTTGGCTGGTGATCATAAAAAAGATAAGAAAGCTGTCAAAGATGCAATGAAGGATAGAAAAAGTGTCCAGCAGGTGTTTGAATTGCCTAAAGCAGACATCAGCTGCACCACTAGTAACATTTCATTCTCTGGTGGTAGATTGAAGCAAAATTTGACCAAGGTAACAGTGGTTCCAGTCTCATGAGCGTATTTCTTTTATAACATATTTAAGATTCGTGTTTCATAGACTGAGAAGGAAGCAAAGAGAATATGCAGAATATTAGCTAATAGAGAGTCCGCTTGGCAGACAATTCATAAGCAGCAGGTAAAGAAAGTGCTAATTCTTTTTCATTTCTGTCAACTGTGTATTTCTTTGGCAAAATGTTGTTAACTTGTGGTTAGCTCTATGGACTCAAAATTATCAATTGTGCTTGTCTTGGATGGCATGCCTTATCATGCTTCTCAAGTTTTGTCTATGTTTATCAGGCCATTCATGAGGAGTTGACCAAAAAAGTTGCTGATTTGTCAGTGGAAAATTAGAATATGAAGATGGTATTCATAATTCCCTTGTGATCTTGGAAATAATGTTATGTGTTTCTTTTAGAATAGTAATAACCTTATATATGTTAAAAATAATTACCTGATATTGCTTCTACGATTTTCTAAATTGTGGCTGCTATTTTTGCTTTCATGTCTCAGAGGTTGAAAGGTGGTTGTCCCGGTATGCTGAAAAAGAACTTTTTGCATTATATGGGTTTTCTCCTATACTGGTGATAGCCTTAACTGATCCAATCATTTAACAATTTTGTTCATATGTGCGATGGGAGTAGGATAAGGAGTTGGTCATGAAAGAGTACCATTGCTTGAAGGACACAAACAAACAACTGAAGGAGCAGGTTTGGTCTCTTTGAAGTATATGAAGTCAACAGAAGATGCATGATTCAAATATTTTCTAATTATAGTGCAATTGTATAAATTTCTCAAAGAATTTTACACTCTGCAGATCGCCAAGACAATCAAGTGTGTGGTTGGGACAAGTGCAGCGACCATGTCCATGCAGGTGGAGATATCATCTTCATCGACTAATCTCCCACCAATGATATTTAGCAGACTGCCTCTGGTGCTGTATGTGTGGCCTCTCCGGCCTTCCGTTTCTCCAGATGCTAGACCTTGCCATGATCATGATAGTTATAGTATGTTTAGCGGATCAGGGTCACAATTCCATATGCCACCCTGTGCTTGGTTTTATCCCATACTGCATGAGGTATCTGGATCCTGCTCTTGACATTCTCAGTCATCTAAAGGAAGGCATGAAGATCCTGTCAGTAGACAGCATGCTTTAGGACAATCCTTCAGAGCACTGGACTAGGAAGAGAGAGTAATGTTGCATAGCTGCAGGGAATAAATGTTTCTTTACCACAATTAATTGCGGCTGAGAAAGAGGAAAACACTGCTACAAGCGGCCAATGGTAGGAACAATCCAAACCATCAGAAACCATCAGATGTCAAGTCTTTGTCCGGATAAACTAGTCCACATATCTTCTCATGGTAGGACTTCAGTTTCTTCAGCAGATGTTAAAGGTGAACGGGCGGCTAGTCATGATCATGGAACTTCCCTTGAAAATCACAAGGAGCTTCTTGTTACCCTCACGAGAAATTATTGAGTGTAGCTGCAGCAGCACAATGCCGGAAGAGGAGGAAAGAACTTACGAAGCTAAACAACTTCATCGAAGACAGGTTGGATTGTGCTGCTAAGCTCTGAAAAGGGTGTTGATGTATCTTAGCTCCTGATACCAGTTTTGGCCTTCCTAAATGAGCATCTAGCTAATGCCACTCCCTCGGCCCAGTCCATAAGAATCATGTTGGTGGCTGGAGTTCTTGTTTTCACCATGTGAAGATCCATCATGTTCTGTGCAGGCCAGAACACGAGGAATCAAGGCAAGGAGGGAAAGAATAAATTTTGACATCTATTTTATAGCTTTTCAAGAGGGCTGTCATAGGAAGTGAATCTTAGAGGATGGGTGACACATTATTATCTTTTATCTGCTTCAATTATGTAAAAGAATGAGTCAAAAAAATGACCCAATCAGTGTCATGTAATGTGGCAAACTACCTTTGTACACCTCTACACGCTATGTTATATGGTTTTCATATCCAGCTACCCATGAAGCATATTTTCACTGGATTGCATGCAGGAAATATTGTTGAAAATAATACTTCAAATACTTCAATGGGATTATTTGTAGATGGGTCTCCAACAAGTAAAGTAATAAAAATATGTTAATTAATTACATATTCTCCAAGATCTTAAGTGATGCTCCTTATAGTTGTTAGTTACTATACCATTATATTGACTGTTTCAGAATGATCATCCCAAAGCGTTGGACACTCATAGTTCTCCCTAAACTTTTGCTTATTCGTTATCAGATTTCTTCTGCAACTAGATCTGGATTGTACAATAGTATATGCTAGATAGATTGATAGCTAAATATCGTAGGAAGGCTCGTGGCCGTTCATCCGGTGGCCCGCACATGTACGGCGTATCGTGTATCGTTACCTCTCTTCTTGTGGGAACACGCTTGCTTAAATATCCTCCGGCGGAACAGTCATCATTACTTTTTTTTTTTAAATAGAAATAGGAAGACTTTGTTCTTTTCCTTGTTTCGGTTTGCTTCCGAGTTGCAGCAAGGAAATGGCGATGACCGTCGAAGGTAAACAACTGCTTCTAGTTTTCTTAAAAATTGGATTTTTATCAAAATTAAATGAAGAAAACGAATCCCAAATCGTGTCTCGCCTCTTCAATACCGGAATCTATTGGTCTTGTTTCTAGGGTTTATGAGTCGACGTGAGCCTAGGATATCTAGTTTTTTTCCTAGATTTTTTTTTGTTGTCAGCTGCTCGAAATAGTAGAGATAATTAAGCGTATTATAAGGAGGAGGATGTGAATTATTGGAGTGTTATTCTTTTGTCCCCTTATTGAAATACTTGTGGCTAAGCTATTCAAGTATATGCCTGATTCTAGGGTTTGATGCGCGGTCACTATGTGAATATGGGCATTGTAAGTTCTCTTGGGGTTTGTATTGGCTGTGAATTATCTGATCCAGTGTTCTTGAATTAATTCCTCATCAAAATATTATTTTTAAATTCTTTTCCTGGTGAGATGTTTGGTCTTTGTGGCTTGCAGTCTGTTTCGATTTTGAAAACTTTTCCTAGTGAGTGTAATGATTTAGGAGCATCAGGGTTGAATTGTATATGGACTAATGTTCAGCTTCTTACATGATGGAGGACCGTGAGGAAATTTGATGTTTGTCACTTGTATTCACTATTCCTCATTGTCATTTTCGCTTTTTTCAACTTTTGCAAGGTTTTTGAACCTTTTGAGTCTACCATTGTCGGCTCAAACTAATGTGTTGTTTATGACTGAATCCATGGGCTCTTTACTTCAAGCAATGGTCACAATGATCAACTCCTTAGTTGTTTTGGAACATTCTCACTTTTATTTGCAATAGCTGATTGCAAGTTCACTAAGTTTTGGAATTGAATCTCAAACTTTGCTATAGCGGTTGCGGTTTGTTCAATAAGGTCACTTTTGTGGCACACTTAGGGAATTAAACTTCATATTTCCATGGGGAGAAAGTTGTGTGTGTGTGTGCACATATCCTTTTCACATGCAGCTATCAGAATTGGTTCGTTTATGTCAACAGCTTATATAGATTGTGTGCTTTGTCATCTTAACTAGTTTACCTCTCTGTTTGTATATCTCATCATTCTGTTGGATGTGGACTGGGTGAACGATGATTTGCTGATTGTCAACTACAGTGTAAGTCCAAGATTCTATAACTGTCATTTGCTTTTATTGCAGCTAAATGGCATTTTGTTGCTGAATTCTTGTTGATATGCAGGCTTGCTGGACTTGCTTTTATGTTTTCTGCTAGCATTCTGCTTCAAATCCTGGTATCACTTCCTTATCTGATTTGATTTAATGTTTTACATGTTGTGGTCCTGCTAAAGGTTGTAGTTTAATGATCCAGATTAAGTTCCTCATGAGCAATTGCATGTTTAAACAAATGTGATGCTGTGCAAAAGGCAAGTGTGCTGCCAATTTGGTGATATCATTTGTGTTTCTCCTTTTAGACATTTTATCCTTCTATCACCTGTTGATGTATATCGTTCCTCTGCATCAGTATTCTATTATTTTCACTCCTTTGGAAGATGTAATATTGCATCATTAGATTTTACTCTTTTTATGAAAATAGTTTTTACATCAGAAATCCTGTTTGATGGAGCTCACCAAATCCGGAAGTTTGCCTCCTTGCATATTTCCTTAAACTGTCAAGCTGTACCATCTACAATCAAGATTATTGATATCAAGAATCAACCTGCAAAAATTGAAATCCAATAGATCTGTGCCCCCTCTCCTCCCCCATCTCAACATAGTTTTTTCCTCATTTCTTAGCAGTGAACTTCACAGCAAGGATGATTTAAAGTTTGCATTTTCTAAATTTAGATATTTACACTGGAGGCTGTTGCTATGCCCCATGTTAGATTGGGTTCCTTGAACATTGACAACCATATGTGCGTATTGAAGTCTCTACATAGGCCAAGGACTTACTTTAATGTAGCATCAAATATTGAGAATAATTGGTGCTGTACAGATAAGTCGGTTTGTTGGCTGAGTTCGGTGTTGTGGTGCCCTAAACATTTCATTTTCGTTTAAGAATATCTGAACAGCCTTAATATGGACGTGGTGCAACATGTCAAAGAAGTTTTCTACTAGTTCTAAGGGCTAATTTCCCATTGCATCCTAAGAGGCACGAAATGTTTGTCTTGGTTGTCATAAGTTTATATTGTGTTGTTACAGCTTATTTCATGTGAATACATTGAAATGTCTGGCATTCTTTGTCAAATGTACAAATTCTGTCATTACCTCATGTTGTCTCATATTGGCTCAAGTTATTAGTTGAATAATAAGATATATGGATGTTTGCATGCTGTAAATTGATACTAGAGGAAGGCTCTATGTAGAGACCTGCTCTTAGGAATCAGGCTTGTAGTCTATTTGATTGGTGCAGTCGCTGAACCACAAGCTTGTTATTCTGACAAAATGTTGGTGGCCTGCAATTTTATGTAAGAATTTGGAACCTGTATGCTGTATGTGTGTGTGTGTGTGTGTGTTCCCGTTCTTGGGATAGTGTGGGAGTGGTTGTGGCAAAAAATGTCACTTTATTTGCTGCATTGCATCTATTCCCAACTTTTATTTAGTTTGAAGAGATGCACTTATACATTACATGCTAAGGTACCTGACAGTGCTCAAAGTTATCATTGTGGTCATGCTATTCAACTTCCATTACACTAGTAGTGAATATGCAGACTTGAATACCATATGTTTATTGTTCAGCTCTGAGTGACATGCACAAAGTCCAGCCTAGAGTTGTTTGATTGGTTTAAAGGTAATATATGAAAAGTTTGTTGCATTTCAATCTTCTATAGCTAATCGAACATTTTCTTTGTCATTTTAAAGAACCTTACAAAGACATACTGTGGCAAACTTTTGTTTGCTTTTGACATGTTATGTGCTTGTACTCTTAAGATTTTCTTCAGAAATAAAAGAGGTACTTAGCGATACCATTTTGAGGTGGCATAAGATTCTCTGTTGAATTTGTGATATTTCTTAGTGTTTTCACATATCAGGTTAGAATGATAAAAATCCTATATGAGTTCAGTTTATTCTTCCACATACTTGCATTCTTTTGGTTATCTACTTATTCCTCTTGAACACTTTGTAATATTGTTGGTTTGTAAGTATTTGCCTTTATTTATTCTGATCTTAGATTGCATAAAGTTGAATTTTTTAGGCATTGAATATCTTTTTTTTAATGTATCTCATAATTAAATAACATACTACAAAATGACATCAAGAAATCAAACGATCGGATTATTAGAGTTTACTAAATAATTTTAGATTGTAGGAGTATCGTATATTGCAATCATTTGAACAATAATAAGATAAGAAGATGGGAACAACTATTATGAATTAAATAAGTTTCATGAGTTACATCAAAAAATAGATGCGCACTAAAGGACTTAATGTTGCTTTTATTTTGAGAAAATCACAACGCAACTTCCAAATCTGAGACAAGAATTCCTTAAAGAAAAAAAGAGCACAACTTGTCAATGTCCCTTGAGGGTTAAACTTAAAGTTTGAGAAGCTACTAAATTGGGTGGGTGAGGACCTCATATTTTTGAGAGATGAAGCATCAACCTTGCCACAGTAACAGTGGAGCTTCAATTAACTTGGGTAATATAGACATGGTTGAAAACACTAGATTATGCATCTCAACAAATGTTGTGACAAGAGAAGGATAGTTCTTATGGAGATGCTTCAACAATCCAAGGTATTCCACCATTAGTATATGATGAAGAGAATAACTTGTAACAAATCTTGGATTTTCAAATCATGCAGCAAAGTTTTAAATATTCTGACACAACAGTGTGCTTGTAAATGTTTTAATTGCGTCCATAATTGATCTGCTAATATTCATGCTCAGTTCAATGAAGCTCCAGTGTTGCTTAGTAAGTAAATCAGGGATATGAAATACTTTGATGTATGTCCATCTTTGGTCGAACATGACACAACGTTATCTTTTAATGTTATACGGGGCTTTCATGCACACATGCATAATTGGGGTTCATGGTCTTCAACCTTGATTCACTTTTTCATTAATGAAAATCATGGTATTCCGTACTGGCCCAAATCGGTCGGTACATCCCGTACCGTACTGTATCGGCAGGAAACCGATTCGGTTCAGACGGATTTTTCGGAAAATGGCTTGAACCGGACCGAACCGGTCGGTTCGGTATGGTATCGGCCCTCACCGCCCGATACCGGACGGTTTGGTTTGGTACGGTACTAGTACGGTACCGGTTTGGTCCGATTCAGCTTGGTTTTCATTCTTTTTTTTTTGGGCATTGGATGGGATTTTTTTTGAATTTTTTATTGTTGGTATGGTCCGGTACAGTGCGGTGCGGTATTGTACTGGCCGACAACCGGCACGAATTCCGATACCGAGTCCGTGAATTTTGATCAAAACCAATTTATTTCATGGATATCATGCGAGATGTATTACTTTGATATTGGGTACGTTTTTGCTTTACGACAGTGTAACTAACAAACTCCTCTAGCAAATGATTGCTTGTAAGTATGAATTTCAGTGTAAATGATATTTTGCGGCCCGTTGTAATACTGAGTATTCACTGGCTGTGACATAGTCTTATGCATTGATCAGATCAGTTCTTAGGGGACTTGATGTTTATTAGTTGTTAAGATTCTTTATTTCTTTGTATAGACTGAGTTAATTTATTCAAACAACTCTCTTTATATTGTTTTGCTTTCACTTTCTTAGTGATTATTCCAAATTCTATCTTACTGAGTCAGGTCATTGCTATTTTATTGTTTACTGTGCATTGCACAAGTTTTAGCTAAACACATGCACATGCATACACACACTCTTATGTGCATGTAGAAATACCTAATTCCTGTAATGTTTTCATCTTGGCAGGCATGTGCTTTATACAACAATTGGTGGCCTATGTTATCAGGTGAATGGTGACACGACATACCAAATCAGTTAGGCTTTGGTTCTGTTATCACTGACATATTTGTTGTTGCTACCACAGCTCTCATGTATGTGCTGGTGCCTATGCCCTGTTTGTTCTTTGGAGGTGGTTCCACAAGTTTCTTGACCAGCAGGGAGGGTGGGGGGTGAGTTTACATCTATTTATGCTTTACTTTTGGTTGCCATTTTAAGATTCCTGAATGTCACTTAAATATTTCTGTTTGCATGGAATCAAGCCATAAGTATGATGCAAAGAAAACAGCAACTTCTTTTGGTTTGAAAATGACAGTTTGATGCACCTCTAGTATTTGTAACATGCTCATACGACTTTCCTTTTTAGCTAGTAATTAGTAATTACTTTTTGAAGATGCAAGAACAATCTGCTGTTCTTGGTTTATTTGTCCTTGACGTGCTAAAAATTTAGTTGGCTTGTCATATTCTTAATCTTTATCATGTACCATTGGGCGTCCTAAAATTTCTTCTTTATTTTGCAAAAACTTTGAACTTGCATGAGCGGACAGTCCCAGTGATGTGTACAGAGTTGTCAAATCACATTTCTAGGAGAGCAGCCATCTTCTCTCTGATCAAAAGAGTATCTTATGCTCATTGGTTTTTGCCTTCACATGTGGTATACTTACAGGGTGCCACTAAATTGCAAAATAGGACTTCAGAAATTAGGCTAATGAGTCTAAAATTATTCAGAAGGAAAAAATGAGGGAGGAGGAGGGAATATGTAAAGTCTGCATTGGTAGCTACCATTTTATTGTTAGTAATATACAAATAAATAGTCACCATCATGAAACTTATCTAACCCAACACGTAATCAAACATGAATTTTTCTGATACACATTAAAAGAAAATGCTTGTTGACTCATCCTAAGCTGGTCGATGAAATAATGAAGAAACTAGAATAGCTGAGATGCTGTTCGAACACTCTTTACCAAAATAGATATTTAGATTCAGTCACTGTTGGATGGGCCCAAGCTGACTCACTTGTGCCTGTAAAGAATACCTTCTTGTCTTCTGTTTTTCTTTGCACATGTATTTCTTACATCAGCATCTGTTGGGAACTGGAAATTGTAATACTTGAATTTTTCATCCTTGTCTTGTATGGTTTTGTGATGTGCCCTGCCAGCTTTAAGCGCATTTGTGCAATGTCATGATCATCGTTCTTCTAAATCTTTTGTTTAAAAGGAGCCCTGGTGCAAAATGCTGATTATAAACTTTGCCTCATGGTTGACATTTGGAGTAAAATGATAACCAATGCACCTTTCACATTGTTCTCTTACACCATGACAGCTCTTCTATCTGGATTTCTTAGACCAGGCCATATGTACCACCTTAAGAAAGATTGGATGCCCTGCCGCATGCTTTACTAACTGTTGGCCAAGAATTTCTTGATTGCTAAGAATTAGATGCTGCCCGGCGGTATCACCATGATGCTAGTCCTCTTGTATTGGAGTCATTTTACACGTGGCCCTGAAGAAGACGCTATCAACCGATGATTTATTTTCTCAGTTGTAGGGGAGTTGTGTTAACATGGAGCCAACACATGCCTCACTGGCAGCATTTGCAAGTGGTTCCTGCATCTAACCATGCTACCTTGTTTGCGGATAACCTGCTCTCTTCTTTATTTAGACTTGTTAGCCGCCCAACGTCAACTCTTCGCTAAGAAAAAGATAAAAAGAAAGAAAGAAAGAAAAGAATTATGCAGACATGGATGGCAGGATCCTTGATGTTGTTTGATGTTTAAAGGCTGATGGTATCACCTAAAGGATAGGTGCTACATCATGTCTATGATAAGTTTTCACATGGTCAACAGACTACAAATATGCATATAGCTTTAAGCACCTGTGTCATTTGCTTTGCCATCTGATTCCAGCATAGGCTGACCAGCAAAGTTGCAAATTCTCTACTCTTTTGGTTTTTATTGCGCCAATCCATTTTGTTGTAATTTGTTAGAATTTCTCCTTTTCAGCTGGATTAATGCAGCAAAATTCTTGACGGGTGCATCCGCTGTTGGAAGTATTGCTATTCCAGCAATCCTGAGGCATGCCAACATGATCGAGACAGGAGCCATGTTCATAGAGTTCGTCTCCTTTTTCATTCTCATCTGTACGGTTCTTTGTTTCCACCGAGTTAGCCTCGATGAAGACTGGTAGGAAGCTGCCGGTGAGGATCGACCAAAGAAACGGAGGGACATGTAACCCATGTATTGCTTGTGTACAGTTATTGCATATATTTTCTCTCGGTGGAAAGAGGTAATGGCATTGCACACTTCATGTATTTCACTGGGACAAATGAACCGATTTTTGAAGAACCGGAGTAGCCGGTTTGAGCTCGTCATGTAACATCTGTATTAGATTCCGATATACTATGTGACAATTTTAGCAGGCAATATTACAACTTTGGTCCCCTCACGCACCAAAAGAAAACCCACTCTCACTGTTGTGCCTTTAAAATGATTTTGCTGTTTTGATGGTAAAGAGTTAGTAACTAAATGTTTCAGACGTCATCGATGTTCTGGCCTGGTGAATTCGAGGCACGCAATGAGAAGGCCTGCTTGATTTTTTTTTTTTGATAACATGGGAATACTAGATTAACATAAGAGGCAATACAAAAGTTCTGTAACTACAAGTAGCACCCTGAACTGAGTCCCTGCAAGGAACACATTACAAAGCTAGGATACATTCCAACACAAGAACCAAAACCTGGCACCGTGTAACACATTGAGACAAGTAACAGGGCAACATACAATAGTGTGGCAGGCAACAACTCCACAGAATAACACCCGGACTTTATGTTCAGACGGGTGGTGCCTGGAGCAACAATTGTTGGCCACAGTCCACATACCTCGGAAACAGTTGAAAATCAGTCTGTTGGAGGCATAACGCAGTAGGAAGCATGGTAAGGTTCCCTGCAGAAATAAGCAGAAGAGGCTTCCCCTCAGAGAGATCTGTTGCCATTCCCTGCATCTACAAAGGACAAACAAACATATCCCCATGAACAACAAATAAAACTGCAGAGCTGACAATGCCGAAACTTGGACTTTTAAAAATAACAGCAGCATATATATATAAAACAGTGTCAATAATATTCCAAGTGTGCAATAACTTTACCAGCCTAAGCAGGCTATCATGGAGTAAACTGTTTCCAGACCTCCATACTTGATTGCATGATAAGATCTGAACTTGCATTGATCCTAGGTTGCATTTGGTGCATTGCTAGGCAGTGGTAATCTGGATTATCTGCATAGATTGTCAGTAATATTGATTAATGTATTTGGTACACGCAGACAATATTACAGTAAATTATTGAAAATTTTGATTGACATGTTTGGTATGACAATCAGACTACTGGTAATATAACATCAAATTATCAAAATATCCTTAAATCAAATTTATTAAATTAAATAATAAAATAATAAAAAAAATAAATCAAATTTATTAAATCAAATAATAAATTTATTAAATCAAATAATAAATCAAATAATAAATCAGATAGTCTTATAATTCTCTATATAATAATCAAATATTTTTAAATAATATTACTAATCACATAATAATAATATTTTTTTATTACTCAAATAATATTTTTTTATTATTAATAAATAAAATATTTTATTATTTATCTTTATCTTTATCTTTTATCTTTTATCCTTTTTTTTATTTTTCCTTCTCGTTTCTCCCTTCCTTCCTCCCACCTTGGCCGATCTCCACACCTGTTCCGCCCCGCCCACCCCGACTGATCCTCAGCTGCCGGCG
>KE504634.1:2546299-2582904 GCA_000441515.1 Elaeis oleifera | reverse complement strand
TTTTATTGATTATATTTTTATTTTTATTTTATTAATCAAATAATTTTTAATTCTTCATTTCGTAATCAACACAATAGATATATATAAAAAAAAAAAAAGCAAAGATGATACAATAATATTATAACCTATCATAATAATATAAAATTGAGACTTATGTACAAATATACAATATCTTAACATTATGATTGTTATTTATAATTAAATTTAATAATTTTTTATATTATAATAATAATTTTTAATTAATATTTACATCTTGAAAGGTGAATATACTTAGTGTGGTAATGGTTAATTTTTCCAATCAATTGCAAGAATAAAGAGCTTGGTTTACATCACTTACACTCAGATTAAAGTCTGATCCAAGACCAAGAGACCCTGAGGATGGGTTATTATTCCCTGTAATGGGGCTAAAGGAGTATTGACCAAAACAAAGGGGAGGATAAACACGTCGTATCCAAGGAGCCGCTTATCATCCTTTAGCCGTCCTTGGGGATCAATAATTTTTTAATTCATAATGAAGCTAATCTTCAGCCAGCTAAAAGTGATCAAAAGACCTGAGATGGAGTCCACTTACAGGTGGTCATTATCAGTCTTGCGACATGTCACCCTAATTTTTTTCTTGTTCTCTTGCACAGTAGCTCTTGTTTGATTAAATTTTTTAACTACTAGTTACATGATTACACAACTCTAGACCTCGACAAAATGAGCCATTTTATTTCACGATCATGGTATATATATTGTTATTGACATTCGACATAGATTTCTAATCATCATCTAATTGAGTAGAGATATCTAATAAAATCAATTTGATCTTTCGAGCGTCGACGGTTCCATAGATCCTGGCACCAAGAATCTAACTTTATCTTAATAGATTGACCCATTTTAAATCACCAAACTAAGGGTCACGATAGTTGATAATGTCACAGATTCATGCATTATCATGTAATTGAGTTGATAATTCCCACAAAATTGACTGGATGTTTCAACTTTCCAAGTGTTTGGACGATGCCATTGAACTTGGCATCATGGATCTATCATTCTTCCTTTTGTTGACCAATATGACATCAATTCAAATCTCTCCTCGTAATCATGTCTTTACATCTTGAATTGCCTCGCAGTTTAATTTTTATCTCAGGATTATATTCCATCATTTCGATTTATACATGAAAAATTTTCATCCTTCTATGTGAACGGGGGAAGATAAAGGAAAGGATGGTGCTTCCTTAGTTCATAGCACAAATTTTCATGCATGATGAACATAAAGAAATGGTGCTTTCTTCAGGAGGATATGAAGCAAAATCAAGGATATTCCTAATTCTCTTACTACTGTTTGATTTTTAATCTTAGACTTTGCTACCTTCTTCCCTATTCTTTTATAACTAATCTTATTCTATATTCTAAGTTGTAAATTATTTTATCTTAACTAATAAAAGCCGGGTGGCTCCTTTTAGCCTCCCTTTTCATCAAAAGAAACGAAAGAGAAGAAATTTTCTTTTCCATGATGTTTATGCATGTCATTGAAAATTAATCTATTATCTTCAGTCCAACCAACCAAATCACCAATATCATGTTCCTCTCATTTGGTTTATAATAAACTTTATTCTTTTGCATAGTTGTAATTCTTATATTTGGAATATCCTTCCAAGTGGATGTTGCTCATATATTACATATGAAATACTTAGTTGCATAAAAATGGTAAGATTGCCATGAGCTATCCTAGTCCATTTGCTGTCCATATCCATCAGCTCTTCATTAGAGAAATAAATTTATGTTGGCATAGGGTCTACAAGATAACAAACGGGTCCTTGTCAGCTTGGGTGGAAAAAATAAGATGAAAGCCTATGGATCTGCGCATATCTATGGGTTGAGGTAATGGATTCCCTGGTAGCGCATAATGACGTTTTGTGTTTTTTATTTTATTTGCGTAGGTTTGTCAAAAGATTTACGTCTGATCCTATCTTTCTTGAGTCATGGATGTGCTAAATTGTGCAGGAGTTCATGCAATGATCGATGAAATATAGTATTTATCTAAATGCAAAATATTTTGTGCATCATGAGTAGCATAGAAAATCTGACGTGGAGTATACTGCATCGTCTGATTGGTCTATGTAGTCATTACTTTCCAACGCACATTTAATACCTGCAGATCGATCTTTTGGTTTAAAAATTTTGTATGACAAAATATCCATACCCTTTGAAAAATTATGACATTTTATAAGTATATTATGACATCCTACGTGCATAATATCAATACAAACACTTATTTAAAAAAAAAAATATCAGTCAACTAAACTAATCAATATTGGCAATTATTTGAACACTCAAGAATCAATACTTTTAAAATTATATATTATATGCGCTCGCGTGTGTGCATGTGATGTGTGCATGTGATGGAAGGGCTATATTACGTCATAGGATGTCATAATTTTTTTTAAAAATAGGATATTTTCGTCATACAAAATTTTTAACGAAAAACCGACGTACAGGTTGGAAGGTGGTGACTATGTGGACCAATCAGACGAGATGGTGCACTCTATGTCGGATTTTCTACACCGCCCGAGGTGCACAAGGAATTTCTCTTATCTAAACATTAGGACAAACAATAATGTGGCCCATGGTGCTTATCATCAGCCTATGAATCCTTGGGATTATAAATTATTCTTCATGATGGAAGCCATTATTAACATTTGCTAGATAGATAAATACATAAACAACAAGTTAATCCCAAATATTTTATATATGAAATGAGATCGATGGTACATGTCACCTGCCTTGACTCTAATAAAGCTAGGTTAAAGAGATGTCGTGCCTGCAGAGCCTTCTCTCTCATTCATAGTAATCACTTTCTACCTCTCTTTTTCTTGCTATTTGTTAGTGATTTTGTTTAACCAATAGCAAGAAATGAAACCACCATAAAAGAAAGCCACTTCTCGATGAGAAACTGACGTTCACCAATCAAGTCTTTGTTCTCAAACATGATTAAATGAGAAACCTGACATGAAGTTGGAATATGATAGCAGAAGGTGAAATGAATTAGCCAGGTCATATATAAGATTAATGCATTCGAACCTTCTCTAAAAAATGCTGAAATGGGAATCACAGACGAAGTTTCACAGCAATGGAAACTGACAGTAGAAGGCAAAAGGAATATACTTTAAAGAAGAAAGTTATCCGGATTGTAGGAGGGCAACCTAATTATATTTTTGTTTGTCTATCTCAAATCCAATCTCTCAATCTCAAATTTTAGTGCATTTGTTTATTCAAGGAAACAGTGCAGTATCCACATCATGGCCATCTGTTGGTGGTGCTCTCCTTCTAATTTTTCCTTCCATTTCACGCAACATGTCCGTCAGCTGGAAAGGTATCTCCGATTAATTTTTTCCCCTCAGATGGTGGGGGCTCTATTTTTAATCTTTTCCTTCCAATTCATGCAACATGTCCATAGTGCAGATAGTATGTTATATTATTGTTATTGCTTTTATACTCATGATGACGTGAAGTCTTGCACTCCCTGACAGAAATAACGCTATAAAGATTCTGAAATAAATACTTATCTTAATGCAACTCACCCTAATCTGGAATAAAGCTTTCTCGCACCTTGTTTCAATGTTAGTCGATTTACTTTCTAGAAAGAATAAAACAGAATGCTAGTTCAATTAGACTGCAAACTCCTAGCATTAGCAAAATTTGACACTATACAGACTTGACAGAATTGTAGCAACTTTAGCATTGCAGGGCATTTGCATCTGGATTCACAAGAAAAACCTCTCTAACCCTCTTGAGTTCATTCCAGATTATGTAGTGACAGAGAAGTGTTGCTGATCTAACTTACTGAAGAACCAAAAGAATAAATATGATCAACATTTTTCAATTCTCATAACCAAGTTATCAGGCAAACATCAAAACTCCTTCCTAGTATACTAGAAGAAAATCTGCATATATCTTTTGATATTTATCTGATCAAAGTATAACTTGATTTAAACTACCTACACCGCAATCAAGCACCTGTGAAGCACATATTTGTTTGGGAGAAGTGAGTATTTTAGATACCCAAAGCCACCCATTGCAGCGAGACATAATGCAAAGCCTTTCTTTTACGATATAGAAGATTTGTATGAATTACCACATAAAAATTTTCTTGACAGTCTTGATTATTCAAGAAGAAAACATTTTGAGGCCTTATCTTGTTAATTAATTTATATCACATTTTTTTTCTTGAGCTAATATACTACAGACAACTTGAACCAGATAATGTTGAGTCATGTAGTCAGTATTTCCTCTATCTGATTCTCTTTTATACTTCTAATTCCTAGTTTTCAGGAAGCAAGGTGGATTTTTCACTTTGTAGTCTTCTTCTGCTAGTTTATCTTGTTAGAGTCTACTTTTTCTTCTTCAGTTGTAATAACTATCCTCAGCATCTATTTTGCAATAATTCTACTCATATTTCCAAGAACTATCTTCTCAGTAAAATCTTCTTCTTCTAAGTTTGTAGATGCTACACCTTTTACTCTTGTTCAAAGTGTGCTCCCTCTGCAAAGTAATACATTGTTATGTCATATTTCCCATGAAATTGCCTGTGCGAAAAAAAAGGAAAGGAAACTCTGAGTCCCAATTGCATGCTATTTTGATATACTAAGATCACATCCTCCAAAGCTGTTTGACTAATTTATTCTGAATGATTGCCAGGGAAGTTCTGCTTCAACTTCCAGTATATCAAATAAGTAGCTTCTCCCCCTGGACTGAAACAAGAAGGGATTCAATGACCTTTCTGTCAGAATGAAAAAGCAAGACAGGTAGGCATGAGCTAAAAATGTGGTTATATTTGCATTATTTGAAATAATGAAGTATTATGCTATTGATAAATGATGGGAATCCTCATTCCAGCTAATTGGTAAAAATAATGAAGCATTATGTGTTGGAAGGATTAGGACCTAATTAGAAAGATGTCTAATTAAGGATCTTTGGATATTATTCCTTAGCATATTCTTGTTATTCTTTGGTATATTCTTGTTATTCCCTATCTATATTTGGATCTACGTACCCGTATTTATAGGCCTCTTGTATGGCTTGAGGAAGAGGCGTTAGGCAACATCCGGACGTTCTCGTTCTTCCTTTCCCACTTGAACCCTTTCCGGCTGATCACACTAGGACACAGGCTTTCGAGACCTAGGCACTGGAAAAAGAGAATTGAATCGCACTGACGGCTTTCTTCTCCGCCCAAACTGACTCTCGGGCCATGGCGTTAGGGACGGAGGAACTTTAAGGCTATACTACAGAAGGCTACGCACCAGACCTGACTTGCTTTACTAGCTGTACTCACTGTTCTAACTTAATATAGAAAATAAAAAGAAAATCTTAATACGAAGGGTACTCGCCCAATTATTCCTTCTGCTCGTTACTGTTATGATATAGCTAACTATGTTTCATATAAGAATATGTCTCTATCTTATCAAAGCTTTGTACCTACAGTAGACTCCAGAAGGCAAGGTGGAAAGATATAAAGCTCGGTTAGTAGCAAAGGGCTACACTCAAACATATGGTATAGACTATGATGAAACCTTTGCTCCAGTGGCCAAGATGAACTCTATTCGAATATTGATATCGTGTGCTGCTAATTTTGGCTGGGATTTACATCAGTTAGATGTGAAGAATGTATTTCTTCATAGAGATCTTCAGGAGGAGGTATACATGCAAATACTACCAGGATTTGAGACCAGAGCAACTACTGAAAAAGTCTGCAAGCTAAAACGCTCACTCTATGGCCTTAAACAGTCTCCTCGGACCTGGTTTGATCGATTCAGTCGAACTGTGAAAGGAATAGGATATAGACAGAGTAATGCAGATGATACTCTATTCTATAGGCATTTCAAGAGAAAAAAAACTGTACTCTTGGTTTATGTTGATGATATTATAATAACAGGAGATGACCATCATGAGATTAAGCAACTCAAAGAAAAACTGAAGCAAGCATTTGAGGTGAAAGACTTGGGTCCACTAAGATATTTTTTGGGTACAGAATTTGGGCGATCATCCAGAGAAATTTTTCTGTCACAACGAAAGTATGTACTAGATTTGCTTTCTGAGACTGGAATGTTGGGGTGTAAGCCTGCTGCTACCCGATAAACCAGAATCATCGGACAGTGATAGATGGTGGAGCTCCTGTTGATTGAGAAGGTACCAGTGACTGGTTGGAAGGTTGATATATCTTTCATATACGAGATCCAACATAGCCTATGCTGTCAGTGTCATCAGTCAGCACATGCATGATCCACGAGAATCTCACATAGAGGGAGCTTTCAGAGTATTGCGCTACTTGAAAGGATGTCCTGGTCGTGGTTTATTGTTCTCACGACACAACACCTTCCAGATAGAGGGATTTACTGATGCAGATTGGGCTGGGTCACTGGATGATAGGCGATCTATCTCTGGATATTGTACATATGTAGGGGATAATTTAGTTACCAAGAGAAGCAAGAACAGTCAGTGGTGGCTAGATCATCAGCAGAAGCTGAATATAAAGCAATGGCCCTAGGTAAATGTGAACTTCTTTGGCTTCAGAAGCTGCTTCAGGAGTTACAACTTCTGAACAAGTTTCCTCTTCGGTTGTATTGTGACAGCAAGACAGCAATTAAGATTGTAAGCAATCCGGTACAGCATGATCATACCAAACACATTGAGATTGACCATTATTTTATCAAGGAGAAGATTAATCAGGACCAGATCTGCATTACCTTCATTCGGTCTTTTGATCAGGTGGCGGATATTCTGACCAAAGGCTTAGCTCATCATCTTTTCTGGATTAATTGACAAGATGGGGCTTCGAGATATCTTCGCCTCATCTTGAGGGGAGTGTTGGAAGGATTAGGACCTAATTAGAAAGATGTCTAATTAAGGATCCTTGGATATTATTCCTTAGCATATTCTTGTTATTTCTTGGCATATTCTTGTTATTCTCTGTCTATATTTGGGTCTACATACCTGTATTTATAGGCCTCTTGTATACCCTCTTAATATAGAAAAATAAAAAGAAAATCTTTTCTTCCTCATATTCATCATTATGCTATTGATAAAACTTATGCAATGGTGTATGTTTCTGCATTCAATCAAGTTTTTGTTCCCTTTTCTATAGTTTCAAATTCAATTTTTCTGGATTGAATATTTCTTGTTTTTCTAAGTTCTAATGAATGCTGTGTATCACACATATGTTTGTCATGAAAACAAACTTTTGTTTATCTGATTTAAATGAGTTTTCTCAACACATAGCAAACTTGATTGGACAGTTGCATTTGCATTTTGGAACCAAAACATTAGGTTCAATTTCTGGATTATGAAATATTAGCAGCTGCTGTTTTTATGTTTTTGTAAGCACTATGTGGATATCCAATTAAAGGTGTCATTTTTTTCTTTAAGACACATTTTAAAAAGAGGATAATTATAATACTTGATCTGTTTTTGCCACATCCAGAGCTCAACTTGATCTGTAAGCAATATCCACTTGCCACAGTGACTAAGGCATGCTGCAAGTTGTCGCTTGCCGGTAGATTTTGCATAAAATGTTCAAGTGCCTAAAGTTCATTGTTGTGGACTCTGAGTCAGTCAGGTCAATCCCTTAGAAGCATCCTTTTCAGGTCGTGCATTGGGTGTAATCTCAGCCTTGATGCTAGTTGAAGCCAATGTCCCTTTTTTTTTGATGTAATAGGAGGCAAGACAGCCACCTAGATTTTATTAATAGGGAGGAGGAGAAGAATGTACAACCACGGGAGTAAACATTGTTTCCCCAAAAGCCAGTGGGGTAGTCAACCAGAAACCGCAATATACAAACAATACTCAGTTTGTAGTTTAATTGTCTACAACTGGAAACCTCATATAAGGGCACAACTGGAAACCTCACAGTTGAAGCCAATGTCATGGCACTGCAGAGGGCACTGATATATATTAGTTTTGTATAGGGATATCTCTATGTTTCTACATAGAACCACAAAGTGCCATTAGCTGAGTAAGTCATCAGTATAAACATAAGATGACAAAATAATCTGCCTGCAGAGTGCAGCAGGTGATTCTCTTAATGGTGGCGATAGGAGTTACAAGGCCTAAATAATGTATTCATTGTTATAAGTTATTTACTGATATTTCTATACTACTCTGAGTGAGTTGTTTTGTGTGCCTGCTGAGAATTTTTTGGATAAATCAGGCAATCTCCATGGAAGTTTATTATCTAATACTGTGGAAATTTAGGAATATATTTAGCCTATGCTCGGTGTTCTACCGGTATATATTGTGTTCTTGAGCATCGAACCAGCTTCAGTTTCCGATGGATGTGACCACCTCTTGCAGCCCCCTGCAACTCAAATGTGTCCAAATTGCTCAGGCGCTGGAAAGTGTAAAATTATGGACTCAGTAGCAAAGTTCAAAGGTTATTATGTCAAGATCATTCTGCTTAGCATCTACTGGAACCGCTGCCATTGTAATTTATGTTCCTTGTATTGCTTTCGACGGTACTCTCTTCTCAAACAAGAGGGTACTAAATGTCACCCTAACTATTTCTTGAGTTGTTTTCTGGCGACTTTTGCAGCTATATTATACTTGTTATTAAGACACTAACCAGGCTTTGCAAAGCCTGCATTCAAACGTAAGGCTTCTTGTGGGCCTTGGTTATGGTCTCACTTGAAGCATATCACATAGCAAGGCTCCATAAACTAGCTTAAAAGCTAAATCTATGTTCCCTAATTTGTCCGGATTTTGCTTTAGGAATTGAAGGAGCCATCTAGAAATGTTGATCCTTTTATTCTATAGTCAAGCAATGACGCTGAGAAACTAAGCCCTGGAAGCAATTGAATGGCCTGACTCTAAAGAAAGATGAAATTTTGTGACAACTCTACAAAGCAGTGTTGATGTAGTACCTCATGACCTTTAAATATATATCTTGCTATGATTTTTATTTTTTATTTTTTATTTTTATTTTAATGATGTTTTTGCGGCGTACCATCTAACTCTGATATCATGCAAGACTGCCTTTTCTTAGGTGACGTGCCAGCATGCTTTTGCATGGGGAATGCTTGTGGGGACTGAACATAATCCACTTGTAAATCCATTTAATTGAATGATGTAGAACAATTTTCCATAAATTTCCTTGAGCAGCGAGATTGTTTTCTTTCCTAACTTAGTGAGGTTGTTGCTCTGGCATATTTTCTTGCATGGTATAATTAACCTGATGTTATTTCTTTAGTTTGGGGATCTTTTTTCGTTTATACACTTTTCTTGCTCGGCAAGTTTCTTATTCTAGAGGGAGAATATCTCTAAAGTAGCTTTCTTATTTTAAAGGGAGAATACCTATAGCAAGTTTCTTATTCTATGGGAGAATATCTCTATAGTAAGTTTCTTATTTTAAAGGAAGAATATTTCTTAACTGCTCATTGTAATCGATCAATTGAGGCGGTTCGGCATTAATAAAATTTTCCAAAAATTTTATCCGATTATCCAAACTTGTCTAAGTCTTTCTAGCCCATGGCATTTTCATTACACATCTCAATATAACAGTCTTGCTAATGCTGCTGTTTACTACAGCATGATGTTGCTGTAACACCAGCTGAGCGATGAATTTTTCCATGTGGTTTCGTAATATATGTGCTAAATAACGAGCTTGAAGTGGTGTAAGATTACCTAGGAAGAGTTTGTTTGTCATTGAGTTATATGATCGATCTTTTAGGCTGTGTATATGAATTGTTTGTAGTGATTTAAGGAATAAATAAACATGTGTAATTAAACAATATCCATCATTCTTGTGTTGCAGTGTTTGTTTTGGTAGAATTATATTGAAGTTTTAACCTAACTCAAAAGTTGCATTACTTATTTATCTTTATACTTATTTATCTTTGATCGATCTTGGTATTTACTTCTTTTGGTATGTATATTAGCTCTCGGTACAATTTAGTTGGATTGTAAAGCGACACTATTCTTGCTAGCAAACTCCTAATGCGGGTGTGTTCCTCTGCCTAAAACCTAGCAGCAAGTAACTTTTAATCCAAGGAGTTTTCTTGGTTCACACCCCAGTTGAAGCAGTGATGCAATATACATCGAATAGACCCTACAAGGAAGTGCTCAGATGGTGTTAAAGAAAGTCCATTAAATTGATGTTTGTTTCTCAATAAGCTAGAATAAGAATCATGGGATGCTTTTTTTTTTTCGGGGGGGGGGGTAGGGAGACTAGCACTTTGTTTGGATTAGGGGTACACGATAGTTCATAAAAGGAGGGGAGAGAAGGGTAATAGAGGGGAAGGGAGGGGAGGGTAAGGAAATTAATGAATTCTTGTTTGGAAAAGGAGGGAAAGGGTAAAGAAGGTATATATCTTATCTTTGTTTGGATAGAGGGGTCAAGGGAGGGGTAAAAGGACTTATATATATATTTTGATAAATATATTTTTTCTCATTAATAAATATATTATTTAATTTTATGATATTTTGACAAAGATCGTAAATCTCTGTCACTGGAATCTATCTTCCAAAGATCTTGATATCCAAATTTGCGTGAGGAGTGGCCTGCGGGCGAAGGAACGGCTATAGGGTTTCTGAGTTGTGCGAAGAGCAAAAGGACGGTCGCAAAAATAGAGTATATAATGGTCTAGTTGTAATTTTAAAATTTATTAAGGATAAATTAGAAAAATAAAATTAAGTGTGAATCTTCCTCTCTATTACTCTCCAAATCGAGTGGTACAGAAAATTAAGTAAATGAGGGATACGGAGGGGTTGAGAGAACCCTTTTCTACCCTCCTTTATCTCTCAAAAAATTTTACCAAACAGGAGTTTATTCTTTATCCTCCCTTTTCTTTCCCTTGTGAACCCTGTGTATCCCAAATCCAAACAATATGTAGGAATACTTGCTTAAGCCTGGTTTAAACATTCTGTTTGTATTATTGATAATAATTTTTTATTTGATCAATAATATGCATTCAATGGGTAAGCTAGGAGAATTTTATATACCGATATATAATTAATAGAAGAGGTCCAGGACCATGACAAAAGACAGTTTGGCCGAGTGGTCTAAGGCGCCAGATTTAGGCTCTGGTCCGGAAGGGCGTGGGTTCAAATCCCACAGCTGTCAAAAAAATATTTGACTTGTTTAAATTTAAAAATATAAAATAGATGAAATATAATTAACTTAAAATTTTGATATTGCTTATTGAATATTTGGAAATACAATTAGTGAAGGGAAATGAACATGGTTACAAACTGAATATTTCTTATTTTACTATTTTCTAATGTTTTATTTTTAAATTCTTGGGAAAATTAACTAAAAATTTTGATTTCCCTTCTATTCCTTTTAATGTATGAAAAGATAAAGAAAGTAATGTATATAAAAAGAGGCAAAATAGAAAGTACATCAAAAATTAAGATTAATTTTGAATCAAGGAAGATGTTGGAATGCAAAATAACAGCACTTCAACAAAAATTGATCAAATTTTTTTTGAAAAGTTTGACTAAATGAATAAAATATAATAAATGAAAAATAAAGAATAACTTAAAAGATAAACTGAAGAACAGAAGTTAGATGCTAAACATGGAGATATTTTTATAGAGAAATTAAATTTAAATAAAGAAGAATGGATAAACATACTTGGTGTCATAGTGCTCGGGAATAGGATTTTCATCAACTGTATCCACCCATCCGAACAGTCAGCAGATAAAGACTGTGCTCAAGAGTAGCAGGAGGCATAATGAACAGAAGACTGTCTGAGCCTGCCTGATAGGTTTTGTTTGGGCATTTTGCCAGCGAAGAAATATGGTGATAGCATTGGATGTATGTTTCTCCTATGCCCTAGTAAAGTCGTCAATCTCTAATTGTGACATGTTGATCAAAAAGAGATTTTCTCGTTGATCACGGGTCAATCAAAGCATAGCAACAATCCTATATAAAAAGCTGCATGGTTTAGAAGCAAGTGAAGACATATAAAGTGAAGAAAAAGAGAAAGCAAGCATGAGACAAAAAGAAGCTTCAAGGAAAGGAAAAAAATTCTAATCCCACTTTTGTAGGCTATGTATTTATTGCCTTTCACCATATAAATAAAAGCCATGATATTTTTTTTTTTGACGAAAGTTGGAGGCCTAGGCCACCAAAAAGATTTATTGTTGTGCAACAGAGCAGAATTTAGTAAAGTTTACAAACTTAGGAAGTTGCAACTCTCCATGTAGTGTGGGAGAAGACTACAGGGAGACAACTATAAAATAACAAAACAGAGAAGGGAGCGAGGCAGCGGGATCAGGAACTTGGCAAGGAGGAGGCTACTCGCTTGATCCTTAACTAGATTGCACCAAAGTTCTTGAGTTGATTGAGGTTGCAAAGAACCAAATTCCTATAAATCCAGCAAGCACACAGGACAACCAAATTCCTATAAATCCAGGAGATTCCAATGACAATTCAAGTAACTAAAGAACCCTGCCTGACAGATCAAAGATTAGTCGAGCCTCTTTCAGGCGTAGACATCCTTAACAGCTTTAGTTCATTCCAGATTTTTGCATGACCTTTTTTGATTTTGTCTGAACACAGCTGCTCCCAAAGCTCAAACGAACAGCAGAGATTTCTAAAAATCGATAACATCGAGCAACGCCTATTAGTGAACAGTCTTCTACTCCTTTCAACCCAGACATTCCAACACAATGCGCTAACCAATTGATCCCATGCACGTGTATCGAACCATGAATTCTCTCCTTCCTCCAGGTGGTCCAAGGAGCTTGAAAATTATTGGGTCTACCAACCAGCCTGAGGCAAGTAAATATGATGGTCCAGATGCCTCTCACAAAAGGACACCTTAAAAAAGGTGGAGACATTCTCAACATTTCTCCCACAGAGAACAACCTTGGTTCAGCAACCAACCTTTTCTCCGAAGAAATTTTGTAGTATGCAACCTATTCTTAACAGCCAACTAGAGGAAACCTTAATTTTTTAGGAACAATAGCTTTTTTTTGATAAGGCGGTATATTCAAATAGCTCTAGTATGAATACAATCAAGAGAATTAGAAAGTAAAAGATCTCAAAGTAGTCCAGAGGCTACCCTAGCCTCAGATCACAAAACCTCACCTGAATGCTTAGCAACATAGGCTGCTACCCAGTCCACCGTGGTATTCACCTCTTGGAAGATGTGTCTGATCGTTAGAGCAGAACATTCCTCCAACAAGACCGCAATGTCATGTAGAAGGGGATGAGTGGCTCCATCACAAGCATGGTCTTGTAACCAGATCACCACAATGGTCGCATCACCATCAATCATGAGCTGCCTAGCCCCCAAGGTTGGCCTGGCAAACACAATCTCCGTCCGTATCGTGCAGAGCTTAGCACCAGGATCTGAAGGCTTAAATAGATGGTTCTCCCTAGCCACCACCAATTTGGAGTTGGGTTCGTGGATCATGAACCCCATCCCACCATGTCTGCCTTGAACACTTTTATCAAAGTTGACTTTTAAATATAATGAATGAGGGGGCTCCTAAGAATAAACACCCAATCAATCGCTGCATGAGTAGAGTGTGAACCCTAGGTCTTCGGAGGTATGAAAGTCACCTCAGTAAGTTTAGTAGCCAGGCCTCTAGACTATAATGATACCCCCTACAGACCCTGGGATTCAATTGCATAAGACCTCCAATTGGCTAGAAAATGATGGCAAGCACGAACAAGACCGGGTCCGGACAATCTAGTCTCTATAAGGATACAAATCTCTAAGTTATGTTGCTGCATGAGCCATCTAAAAGTAGAGCGAAAGGATGATTTTTGGGCTCCCCGCACATTCCAAATTAGGATCTTCATGGCACTAATGATGGGAAGTAGGTGAACCCTAGATGGATTCCTTCGGAGCGGCCCCATCACCCTCATCCTCCCCTCAGCTTTCCATCACCTGATCACCCACGGACTGCAGGGCTCTTTTAACCGGCGCACAACCTCAGCATGGCCCACAACGTTCCCATTCATGAAATCATTAGATGGGCATTTCCCATTCATGGAGTCACCAGCTTCAGCAGCGACCTCCTTCCCAACTACCCAAGTATTGGTCATGAGGTATGGAGTGACACCTACTGGGGGTGGTGCAGCCTTCCCGAGCCCTTCGCCCATCACCCTATCATAGGAGCTCGCTATCGAAGATGCCCCCTCTGCAAGTGACACAGGTGGATGGTTGGCTGATGATCCACCATACAACCCCAACCCCCAAGAGTAGCAGCTCCAGCCGATGAAGACTCTCGATGGTGGCGGCTGGACCATCCCCCATCCGACAGCATCTTCCTAGCTCATGGTGAAGAGACCGATCCCGCCCATGAGCCTTCATCCATCGGAATTGGCCCACTCGACTTGAGCTCATCATGCACCGGGCTCTTCTCCCGGTTCACTACATGGTCCACATTCGACTCGATATTTCAAGCTGAGCTCCTGGGCCATTTCAAGGATGACTCGGCCACCTCCAGCATGTAGTGATCATTTGGGCCAGGGCAACCCTCCCGGCCCACATCCATCCCATCCTGACTCGAGTCAGACTTGGATAGCATGCTGAACCCAAGTCTGACCTCGCTCGTGTTGGCTCGGCAAGCTCCCACCTCACTCGTCGGTCAATGACCGCCGACGGGGGATATAGTGAAAACATCATTTTGATTAAGCTTCCAAATAGGGGTATCATCAACTCAAGAAGGCTTGACATGTCGAAGCAACTCCATTAAATCATTGATACTCACCCCTTTCAAATACCTTTAGGTTGCCTTTGAGTGGAAGAAGACCCTCCAAAAGTGATTGGCTACCTCTTATTTAGCGAATTGAATCACGTCTTGCATCGTGGAAGAGTAATTACCCCCTCCTTCGCTGGTCGCCTCACACTAATCAACTCCGTCCTCTCTGCTCTACCTATTTATTTCATGTCTCTATTCAATTCGCCTGTGTGGTGGTAAAATAATTGATCAACTTCACAGAGCTTTCTTATGGTCTGGATTTCATTCTATATCCGGTTTGTCTTGCAAGGATAATTGGAAAATAGTTTGTCTTGAGGAGGAGGGCGGCCTCAATATCAAGAATCTTCGAGTGTTAAACTCTGCCTTGCTCGCAAAATGGGGTTGGAGGATACTCTTGGATGACAATGGTGTTTGGAAGAAGCAAATTGACCTTGCTTATTTTAAGAGGGTCCGCCTCTCTATCTGTTGGAAACCTCCTAGAAATGCTTTAGCCATTGGCGGGATGTGATTGGTACCCTAACCTGCTTCTAGAACTGCATGCTCTTTACAGTTGGTAATGGGCAGCATACTCTATTTTGGAAAGATCCTTGGATTTGTGATGCCCCACTTAAACCTTATTCCCTGGTCTATGCTCTCTTAGCCGCAAGAAAATGGGGCTATCTCCAGTTTCTTCAATCTTGGATCTCATTCTTGGATCATCAAATCACATCCTAATTCCTCCCCACCATCAAGATGCAAGCTGCTGATCTTCTGTGCCTTCTCTCTCAAATTTTGCTTAATGCGGCTGAAGATCATTTTGTTTGGAGCACAGACACAATGGGAAGCTTCTCCTCCTTATCCTTATACAGGTTCATGAGTCTAAGGGAGTCACCTGCAGATTTGCACCAACCCTTCGGAGCCTTAGTCCTCTTCACAAAATCAAATGCTTCCTCTGACTCTCCTGGAGGAACAAACACTAGAGTTTTATTGGGAAAGAAAATTGGCAAAGACTTGGGCCCTTGTGCGATTTGTGGGCAAACCCCTGAAACAGTTGATCACATCTTCTCCATCTGCGCTGTCTTCTGCTCTATCCAAAAACATCTTTGCTCACTTCTGAATGTCCTTCATCCATAAACTTCCTTCGACTACCTCTGCACAGATTGGATTGAAAGGAACTTCTCTAAGATCACTGGTTGTATCATTCTCATGCTTCTCGTAAGGTGTTGAAAGGAAGAAATGCACGCCTCTTCCTCAGTAGATGCAAATCCTCTCTATCATAGCGTCGGATGCTCTGAATTTTTTTTTCTGGATTGGTCTGCCCTTTGCAACTAAATGAGTTGGTTCTTTTTGAAAAATCTGGTGTTAAGATCAAAAGAATCTACTCCTTGCTGTCCAATCTGGATGTCTGAAGACACTATCTGGTTCTGATCAATTTGATTTGCATCTGAAGTTCTTGGCATGCCCCTCACTCGACAATATCTTGTTCGGATTGCTTCCCTCTTGTAACTCCACCCGATTAGTGTCTGCTTTTGTTAACCTGTTACTTGACTTCATTGTAATCTTTTGCTCTGCTATTATTTCGATCCTTTTATTGAATAAAGCTAGGTGGCTTGTTTTTCTGAGCCTCCCAATACAACATAAAAAAAGAGAGAGCAATGTAATTGGGACAACTTGGTCTTTTGAGTTGCCGAGATTTTCATGCTATGGTCAGCATTGTGAGTGCTTGTTGCCTTTCTCGAGTCTTTGACGAAAGGGAAGGCTAGAGATTCTTGTGTACCTTCAAATATTGTTTGGGCGCAATTATGTCTACAGTTTTTATTGCAACCCAAATTGCATCTACAGGTACAGAGGCCTTCCTAGTCTCGCCTTTGATCAAAGACTCGAGGGAAGCAGCAAGCATTCACGATGTTAATCATATGATGGGAATCTCCAACAAATCGAATGACCGAGTTATCTTGATTGTATTTCTCGCTTGATTGAATATTTTCAACTAGACATTTCCTTCATGCCAAGCCAACTCGGTTGCATGTGTCCCAGAAAGAGGTGGAGCTGATTAGAAAATAAAGCATGGAGTATCAGGTTGCCTGTGACTCTTCTCTAATCATCGAGAGTAGTAGTGAAATTGGAGATGAAGAAAGAGGGACAGAGCGATAATGAGGAGAGACAATAGAAGGTCTGAGGCTGAGAAGAAAAGCAGTGGAAAGGACCTGCAGATTCACTAAAAAATAAAAGATCCTTAGGTGTTAATCTACTGGAAGAGGATCCACAAATCTAGTAGGGAACATAGGATTTTCAAGTTTTGATTCACTAAAAAAAAAGAAGATTTGTGGGAAACAAAGGATTTGTAGATCTATTAAAAAATGAAGGATCTTCAGATGTTGATTAATCAAGAAACAGTGACTAATATATTGGCAATGGGGTTCTTCAAAGCTTCTAGACACGACAATGATAGCCACAATAGATGCAGAGGAGATGGTAGCATCATATTAGGTGATCGGTGGCTTTAATTCCATATTAGAATATTTGCAAAACAAAGAAAATAAGAGATAGAGAGAGGGAGAGAAGAATTTATATTCTATTCCATTACATTCAGTACATCTCAGAGGTTGAATATATTAGTACAGAGATATGAGAAAAAAATAATATAAATTGATATAGGATCGTATTAACAAGAAAATATTATAGATTAATATAGGTTATTATGTGATCCCTAAAATCACTCCAACAAGATTATGCTAATAAAGAAAATAATAATATAGACTAACACATGATCATACTTGTTGGTACAGTCAATCAATCTTTGGCCACATGGTAAAATCATCTATTTCGGGTAAGGTTGGTTATTGGCTGATCTGGTTTAACTCTCAATCTAATTTTATGCTGATCTGAAGTGATCCAACAGAATATTGTGATTAGCTCAGTTTTTACTCGATCTATCATTAGGTACATCGGTCCACAATCAATATAATCTAGGAGAATGATAGTCGCTCCATGGCTCTGTTGTGGCTGTTATCCAACTCTACAACAACTATTTTTCAGCTATACTACAGCTAATTGCCATGTGGGCAAACAGTCTGTAACCTCCATATAGTTGGCTATTCTATTATAACAAACTAGTAGCCTAACAAATTCTTAACGGCCTAACAAACTCTCTTAACGGCTTAGGCAAATCTCCTCTATATAAAGAAGGACGAGATACTCTCAGAAAGATAAGTTTCAATTCATAGAATCTAGACTTTGCTACTCTTTTTCTCCCAAAACCAAAATCTCTTACTCTTTGTACTCAAAACCTCTTTCCTTGCTTTTCAATTCTCTATTTCCACCTATCTGCTCTCAAGGTCTCAATTGACTTAAGTATCGGAGGATCTTAAAATCAAAGCATACCCTACAGTTCTAGGACTTCTTTTGCAGATTTACTCATGATCTACATCGATCTAGTTCTCAACAGCTCTCCAGCTCGATCTAGTACCAATCTCATTCTCTTTCCTCTGGAGCCTTGCTGCAATAGATTGACACTGCAGGAAGGACTTTTGCCCAAATTTTTTTATGAAAATGGTAAATAGGAAGGCATGGAACCTACCCACACCGTCTTCTCCAGGAGGTGCATCGAAGAATTCTCAACCTTTGGTTACAGTTGATCCATAATAATTTAGTCTTTTAATTGAACAAGTCAGACCCTTACTACTATGGTACAATAGCTTCAACGTACCATAGAACAACAGTAAAAAGTGGCCCCTCAAGAAGTTCAGTCTCATCATACACAACAATCGATTCATCAAGATCTTCGTCGTGATCATTATTTGCATACAGATCAATCTTTTGAGAGAGAATCTACTCTACACAGTAGAAAACTACATTGGGAGGAAGGTCTTGAATAAAAGATTCAAGAACTTGAGAAAAGACTAATGGAAGTATAGCTTGGAGGCCATCCTCAAAGTGGAAGAGATTTTAACCTGTGATCTCCTTTCCCTTATGAAAATTTGAGTGAATCGGTTCCATCCTGATTTAAGATGCCAGTGGTGAAATCATTTGATATTTTCACTAATCCTCTAGATCATCTTGAAGGTTTCAGAGCCGTTATGAGATTATAAGGGGTGTCTAATATCCTGCTTTTATGTCGTCTTTCCTATTATCCTTGAGAAATCTACGAGAATCTAATTTTCTAGACTCTAATCAGGATCCATCTTCTCCTTCGAATAGTTGGCAAGACTGTTCATTACTTATTTTGGTAATAACCAGATTCATTTAAAGAATACTAATAATCTTTTTACTATTAAATAGTAGGAAGGTGAATCTCTCTAAGAGTATGCGGCACACTTTAACTCCACACTAGAAGTGAAAAATTTTAATGAGTCTATCGCAATGGCTGCTTTGAAGTAAGGACTCCGAAGTAATTGTTTGATTTTTTTTCCTCAACAAAATTATTCAGATATCTATGAATAAATGCTGGTTTGGGTCCAAAAGTATGCTCAAGCTAAAGAAGAAGAAGAAAGTATACTCTGACAAGCAAAGAAGAAAAGAATGAAAAAAAAGGCTTAGAGAAGAAGACCGTGGAAATCGACCAGGGACAACTCCAGCCCATCTTAGAAAATCCAAGGTCAAGAAGTTCACCTCGACATTTTGATACCTACATCCCTTTGTCTGCTCCTCACGTCTAGATATTGATGAAAATTGAGGATTAGGGATATTTAATTTTGTCGGATCAATCCTATAAAAATTCCATCAATGAAAAGAGATAAAAGAAAGTACTGTCGCTACCATAGAGATCATGATCATGATACTGAAGAATGTCAATAGCTTAAAGATAAATTAAAATTTTGATTTATTGAGATCATCTTAGCAAATATATCCAAGATCGAGCAACTCAAGCTATAGAACAGTGCTAAAAGTCTAACGATGATGCTGAACTCAATCGGCCTACTGTTAGGGTCATTAATATGATCTCAGATTCTGATGAAGACTGGGAGACAGGAAAGAGTCCTTCTCCAAAGTGGCAATGTACTGACAATATCATTTTATTTTTCAATGTTGATGTTTAAGGAGTCCAAATTTCTTATAATGATGTTGTTGTTGTCTCTATGGCAATAATGAAATACGATATAAAAAAATATTAATTGATGATAAAAGTTCTGCTGACACATTATTCTATGATACACTCCAAAAAATAAACATGCTAGATCGGTTAAAACAGATTGACACTCCACTGGTCAGATTTTCTGAAGATCCTACAACTATGGAGGGAGAGATCACCCTGCCAGTCATTGTAGGGAAAGAATCCCATCAGTCAATTATGCATCTCATCTTCTTGGTTGTCAAAATACCATCAGTCTATATTGCTATTATTGGCCGATCTGGACTCAATGCCTCAAGGCGGCGGTCTCCACTTATCATTTGTTAGTCCGATTCCTAACAAAGATGGAGTCGGAGAAATATAAGGAGATTAAATGCTTGCTAGGTAGTGCTTCTTGATAGCTATAAAGATAAAAGAAATCAGTAGAAGCTCTACCAATTGAAATACCTAATGAGAAGGATAATCTTGAATTAGTAAAATCAAGGAGAACCAACTGAACAACTTGTCATTATTCCATTAGATGAAGATTAGGAGAAAACTGTTCAGGTTAGATCTCAATTAAAGCAGATTTGAAAGAAAATTGATATTTTTTCTTCAAACAAATGTCGATGTCTTTATCTGGTCAGCTTCTGACATGCTGGAAATCTCTACAGATGTCGTTGTTCACAAGTTAAATATTGATCCAAAACATAACTCAGTGCAGCAATAGAAAAAGAGTTTTGCTTCAGAAAGATAAAAGGCCATAGATATAAAAATCGACAAGCTCTTGAAAGCTAGTTTCACTAGAGAAGCTCAATATCCAAAGTAGATCGTTATGTTGTTATGATCAAAAAAGCAAATGGCAAATGAAGAATCTATATTGATTATATTGATCTTAACAAAGTCTATCCCAAAGATAGCTTTCCTCTTTCAATAATTGATCATCTTGTTGATGCCACTTCGGGACACAAACTGCTAAGCTTCATGGATACTTTTTTTGGCTACAATCAAATCAAAATAGTATTCGAAGATGAAAAAATATAGCCTTCATCACTGAAAGAGATTTATATTGTTATAAATGATATATTTTAGTCTTAAAAATATAGGTGCCACATATCAATGCTTAGTCAACAAGATCTTCAAGCAACAAATAGGCCACAATATGAAAGTTTATATTGATAATATGTTGGTAAAAAGTACTGAAATAGATCAGCATATTATCGATCTAAAAAAAATCTTAGGAGAACTTCATAAATATCAAATGAAGCTCCACCCTAATAAATGCACTTTTGGAGTTACATCAAATTTTTTTTTGAATTTTTTGATGACTCAAAGAGGAATTGAAGCTAATCATGAAAAAATTTGAGCATTACTCGAAATAAAGCATCCAAGCACAATAAATGAGGTACAATGATTCATAGGGTGGGTTGCATTACTCAGTCGATTCATCTTCAGATCGGTTGAGAATTGTTTTCCTTTCTATAAAGTTCTGAGGCAAATAAAGGACTTTAATTTATTAGATGAATGCTGAGCTACCTTCGATGGTCTCAAAAAGTACTTCGGATCACCTCCATTACTATCAAAACCAATTGAAGGTGAGGAATTATTCATATATTTGTCTGTGTTATCGAGTATTGTTGGCTCGATTTTAATCCAAGATGATGCAGGAACATAGAGACTAATTTAGTACACTAGTAAATTGCTATGAGATGTTAAAATTCGATACACAAAATGGAGAAAATGATACACGCACTTATCACATCAGCTCGATGACTTTGCCCCTATTTTCAAGCTCATACAATTATCATCCTAACTGACCAACCTTTGAAATCAGTCTTACAATGACTTGATACCTTAGGTCGGATAGCCAAGTGGGCAATTGAGCTTAGTAAATTTGATATTCATTATCGACCTCGATCTTTATTGAAAGCTCAAGTTTTAATCAATTTTATTATGGAATGTTCTATTCTTGATAAGGAATTGACTTCGCAAAGTCCAGAGGAGATTGTTGAAGATTCTACTTAGGTGTTACATACTTATGGAGCCTCAAATTCAAAAGAAAGTAGAGCTGATTTAATTCTTGTAAGTCCAAAAGGTGTTGTCATCGAATGTACTTTGAGATTCAACTTCAATACCTCAATAATAGGATCGAATATGAAGCATTCACTGTTGGACTCAAAAGTCGCAAAAGAACTCGAAGTCAAAAGACTTAAAGTTTCACCGACTCCCTACTTATCATCGAATAGGTATAAGGTCGATTTGAAGCTAAAAATTTTATAATATCTCAATATTTATAGAATATGAAGGAATTATCTAAAAACTTCAAAGATTTTGAGATCATACAAATTTTGAGATTGGAGAATACTCGAGCTGATGCTTTTTCACATTTGGCCACATCAGGATTTTTTGAACTAAATCAAAGAGTTCTTATTGATGTCCTTGAAAGGCCTAGCATAGAAGTCTTACCAATTGTCCAAATTGATCATGAATCAAGTTGGATTGATCCATTGATTGATTACATTATCAGAGGAGTTTTGCCAACTGATTGTATTAAAGCTAGGAGAATTAAAAGACAAGCTCCATAGTATATTTTCAAAATGAGCGATTGTACAAATGATTATATTTATTTCTATTACTTTGATATTTGTGACCATGATCAGAAGTCGATTATGCTCTTCAAGAAGTCCATGAAAGAATCTATGGCAATCACTTTGAGAGCAGATCACTAGACTGCAAAGTTATTTGACAAGATTATTATTGGCCAACTATCCAAAAGGATACAGCCAACCTCATCAATAAATGTGATCAGTGCTAAAGGTACACTAATATTCAATATCAATCTGTAGTCAAACTTATTTCTATCACAGTATCTTGGCCTTTTCTTATATAGAGAATGGATATTCTGGGACCTTTTCCAATGGTGATAGAATAAAAAAATTTTAGTTGTGGCTATTGATTACTTCACAAAATGGATGGAAGCTAAACCTTTGACACAAATCATTGAAAAAAGATGCAAGACTTTATCTGGAAGTTAATTATCTATCATTTTGGCTTACCTCGAGTCATTATCATTGATAATGAATGATAATTTGATAATTAAACATTCAAAAATTATGTTCTAAGCTTCATATAGATCATAAGCTTACCTTGGTGGGATATCCACAATCAAATGGGAAGCTGAAGTTATCAATTGAACTATTCTTCAGGGTTTAAAGATAAGAATCACTGAAATAAAAGGACTCTAGGTGGATGACCCCTATATTGTTCCCTCGACCTACCAAACTACATCTAGGAGACCAACTTGGGAGATATCTTTAAAACTTACTTTTGAAATAGAAGTAGTAATATCAGTGGAGATTGGTCTTTCGATAACCAAAATAGAAAATTTCATGATGAAAGTAATGCAGATTGGTTGAGAACTGATCTGGACCTACTTGATAAAATCAGAGAAAGAGCTCGGATTTGTATGGCAACTTATAAGCAGAAAGTGGCCAGATATTATAATGCTTGGGTGAAGCAAAAATTTTTTCATAAAGAAGATCTTGTTTTCGTCAAGTTGAGATCTCAAAGCCTTTGGAACAAGTAAAACTCGCTCCTAATCGGGAAGGATCTTGTCAAATTTTTGAAGTAATTCATCTAGGAGCATACAAAATTGAAAATCTAGATGGCTCAATAATTCTATGAAACTGGAATGCTGAAATCTCATATTGTATTATCAATAAGGCTCTCAATAAAATCCTCAATTTCTATCCCCATGAAGATAGATTTCTATTCAAGTATTATGAAAATTATCTCATCCAAATCAGATTGGTAAAAGCCGATCAAATGAGGATGACAATGAATAAAGATTGTGTACAAACTAGATCAGCAACAAACTTATCAAATGAGGACAACCAATCCAAATAAGGCCATGACATCTGACCAAATGAGGATAGAATCGAAGAGTTCATCTAAATGAGGTTATGATTTCTGACCAAATAAGGATGAAATATATCCAAACGAGGCCATGAAGTACGACCAAAAGAGGATAAGAAAAAGATCAAGTTTGTCCAAACAAGATCGAAAAAAGCCAAACTTCAGCTATAAGAATTCCTACCAAATTAGGACAACTCAAGTGAGACACCCGATCTTCAGAATAGACCTCACAAATGAATAAGTCAGATATCTGATCTCTAGATTAGACCTTCGAATTGGACCTCAAATGATTAAGTGGGACATCCGATCTTTGGATTGGATCTCATAAATGATTAAGTGAGATATTTGATCTCTGGATGGGATCTCACAAATAGATTAAGTGAGACACCTGATCTTCGGATTGGACCTTATATGATTTGACATAGGACATACAATTTCTAAATCGAACTCCATGAATATTTGCTGAAAATATGTATATTTGATTTTAGGTTCAATTTTGCAAGAATCCGAGGTAGAAATTTAGGTCTACAAGTTCGATTTTTGATATCGAATCAAAGAAATTTATGACTGAGTATATATCCTAAAATGACATGCTCTTAAAAAGGAGAAGGTGTCATGGGTTAAGGAGGCCCGACTTGCCATTCCAAATTTAAGAGGTAATTCTTAAACCTCTATTATAGATGTTTCAATTATTAGAATTAGATTTCTTCCAATTAACTGATTTCATTATTAAAGATCGGGTTATATCAATGACTTAAGTTTATTAAATTAGGGCACATTAGCTTTATGATTGACTTAACTAAGGTCGGATAATGTTCTTTTATGGTTCATCTGACCAAAGTTGAGTGATTACCTATTATGAATACTTAGAAATTTCTTAAGATTCTAAGTTGCTAAGACCCAGATTGGGTTAAATGGAGTCAGAAACATGTGGTGTGAAAAGAAGTAAACACTTGGGAAATTTTTTTTTTATTAATGTCAAGAATCTTTACAAAAGGCCACATTGGGCTGGTACAAGAAATCAAAAAAGGGAAAAAGTTACAAAGATAGTGTCAGGCTTTAGCTTGAGGACTACTAGACTTGGGAGTGGAAGCTGAAGCTGGCCCCTTGTCAGCCGTCAGAGATTCTATTGGGATAACTTCAAGGGCTGGGACATCTGCAGGAGTTGATGGAATCTCTGTGGAAAGAGTTGGGACCTCAATAGGAAGAAGTTTAGTGTGAGATTGAGGAGTCATTTCTACAATTGATTGGGACACCTCAGCAGCAGCCAAAGTGATATCCGACATCAGTTGGTAGACGACCTCACTCGCCTCCTTGGAGGTGACCTCGATTGCTGCTACGATGGCCGCTTCGGCGGTAACTTTGCTCAGATCTAAGTTAGGATAAAGCTTCTTGATTAGGTTTTGCAGCTCAGAAATCCAAAGTCGAAGGACCATTTAGAAGCTTTTGTAACTTCATCTCGAAAAGCATCTGAAGCCTTGAAGTCTTCAATAGCCCTTGAAGTTCGTCCCTTCTCCCTCTCTAGTTGTCGTTGATACGAGAGAAGAGCCAAATCATGTTATTCAACTATTGACTCAGCCTCCTTCAACTTGGCCGCGAGCCCAAAATCTTCTTTGCCTCCTTCTATAGTTTGTTTTCTTGCTCATTTATTTTGCATTGGTTGTCCGACAGCTGCTGATTCTTCTTCTTTATTGAATTCATCTTTTTTTGAAGTTGCTTTTTCAACCCTCCATGGTCTTAGCCTCCTTCGTAGCCTTCTCATCAGCCATCTTCTTAGCCTCCTCAGATGCTTTCTTGGCCTCCTGTTCGGCCTTAAGTCCCTCCTCCAAGAACTTTTTTTCTCATACAGTTAGATCTGATTCTCGTGCATTAGTTTGAGATCTAGCACTACCTATGAAATGATAACAAGATTGATAAAAATTGATGTGAAAAAGAGTAGAAAAAGAAAGATAAGTTCAAGAAACTTACATCAGGAAGGCCACTACAACGATGGTTCACTACATCTTCTATTGAATAGTCCCACCTCCATACGTGCATCCAAATCTCTTTGAGGCAGGACTGCTATGAGTATATCTCGACCAAGTCTTGATGTTTTCAATAAAGACACCTGAGAGAGATCAATTCTCTTTGTCGAGGAGGAGGAAATGAAGGTCTTTGTGGGCTGCTTTTGTTGCCTTATAGACCGAGCAAGTCTCGCCGATGTTGGAGGTGGCGCTGGAGAGAAGCTCGATATATCTTTGGCATGTGGTCACCTCTTTACTAGGAAGATAAGTCACCTCAACTTTAGACAGATGTTGGTTCTTTGATGTCAGCTGGGGTGGCACTACAGAAATTGGAGTAGGGCTAATTATTGGAGATGAAGCTGGAGCAGGTGAAGATTAGGAATCTGTCGATCTAGAGCTAGTAGCAGTCTCCTTGCTCCTTGTGGCTGCAGATTGGACAGCAGGATCTTGTTTCCTCTTTTTCACCTCTATCCTCTTGGGATCAAACTTTATAATTACTATGACAAAAGAGAAAACTTTGTAAAAAAAAAAGAGAAAAAAATGAAATGTATGAATTAACATTAGACTCACCTATTGGATGTATGTCCTAAAACCAATTCGACAGACACATTGTATCTTTTTAGGATATAAATTTATATTTAAAATATTGATTTGATCAATAAAAGGATAAATTTTATTCTTATTCAAGTTTGATGTGTCCTTGAAACGCCCAAGAAATTAATGCTTACGATACATATTCTCAAGATTTTGAGAATTAGAGGTGTGTATAATTAATTCTTAAGTTACTTTTGATCATAGTATCATCATGAGGATAGTGATCGATCCAGTTAAATCAATGCATGGATCACTTTCTTTGAGGTAGATGAGTCTCTAGTCTATAGTGTAGAGACATTGAAAGGTAAGTACAGATAGTTGTTAGAGAACAACTAGTACTGAGCATGACCATTGAGAGATCACATAGATTTCTACTCAATCATTAGTGATTATTTCGATATTGTAGTTGTGTGAATGGTTCTTTGACCTGCGGTGGTATGATTGCTCATAGTTTTGCTACTGAAGTTTGACTACATAGAAATATAGCCTCTTAACTATTTGAATCTTTGTAGTGTATGTTGGCAATAGTTTGTCCACTGTAGGAGTAGGGTGCTCATCTAGATAGAATCTGTCGATCTTGATAGAAAGGAGGGATCCTATAGGATTTGAGAGGCTAAGTCCATAAGTTTGTGGCCACAGCAGTATGGTTGATAAAATTTTTTTCATGAGAATCATAATTAGATTTGAGCTAATCAAATATATCATATGACTAATGATAAGATTGGATAATTTATCTATGACCTATCATCTAGTCGGGACTCATGATAGAGGGACTAAATCATACAAAATTATATCTTGAGATTTTTTTGATTATATTGAGTTGCCACTACATACTGCTAGGTATCATTAATGGATTGTTAGAGCTTTCTAAGATCGTTTTGGATCGACGATCTTTTTTGAGTTAGAGTAGAATCGTTCTAATCTATTGAAAAGAGTTTCAATGATACTATGATAGAGATCATGGTATATCTCATTATCAGATAAAATTGAACCTATGAGATCATACAATAAAAAATTTGATCTGGATTAAGCAATTAGACTCATGAAGTCTCAATTGAATTAGGAGAAATCCTATTAGGTTTAAAAGAACCTTGTTACCACATAGTTAAACCCAATTCTTCATTTAACTTGAATTGCTTATTTGATAAGAATTAATTCGAGTTAATTACCTACTATAAACCTAATTGAATTAGATTCATTGGGCTCTAAATACTGGGTGCCTAGAGTTTTAGATCATGTCTATTAGGGGTTCAATCCCTAAATTGATTCCTTGATTTAATTAGAAGGGGCACCACTTGATTTGATCAAGTGTGGGCATGCCCACTTGATGGATGGCATGAAAGACAAGGGAGGGGCACACCTCCTCCTCCCTTTGGCATGTGAGAGAAAACCCTAGAGGGCGCCAACCCTTGATTCACTTGGGCGTGGTCAATTGGTGGGGATAAGGAGTCCTAATGCAATTAGGACTCATATTATATGGTTGATTTGGTTTTAATTAGGACTCCAATTGCTTTTCTATTTAAGAGGGCCTTTCCTAGTCTTTTAATCAGATTTTTAGATTACTCTTAGCCTCCATAATAGCCCCCTACACCCTCTCTCTTCCTCCTTTTGGTTCGCACGTCCAAGACTCTTAGACATCTCACCATCTACACACCCGAAAGGAGTTTTGGCATCCATCTTCCAATCTAATTTTAAGGTCTTGATTGTATCATAATTAAGAGAAGGAGATCAAAAAGAAAAGAAGAAAAGAAAATCAAAGAGTTGATCACAGATCCAGACTTTATTCAGATTCACAGAATGAGCGTTCTTAGAAAGAAAGATCTATACCAAAGAGGATCAATCCAGATTGATACTAAGTAAATACCCATAGAAGTCAGATGTTTGTGTGGCTAAGATAGAACCTATCTTCTTTCAGATCTAGATTTGAAGAAAGAAAAAGTGAAATAGGTATGTGATTCGATCATATATTTATTTTAACATAAAATCAGTATGTATTAATTTCAGCATATGAAATAGATCCTTGAATAATTTATTCTTATACATACATGTTCTAGATTAAAAAATATTTTAATCTATAAATTTATTATATTATTAGAAAAATAAGAAGTTTTTGAAATCCACATATATTCATATCCAATAAAAATCTAATAGTGATATTAGAGTCATGGATTTCATATGCATGAGATTGACATATATGTTTTGAAAAAAAAATTTAAAATTTGATTTTTTTAATATATGAGATGTATGGATGTTTAATTTAGATTTAAAATTATTTTAGATCTGATTTTTAGTTCATATATGAGATATATGAAGACATACGTAAATTTGAAAGTTGTTCTTGATCAATTTTTAATTCATATATATGATATATGGATGCATGCATAAATCTAAAAATTAATTTATACCTGATTTATGATTTATATATGAAATGTATGATTGCATATTAAGTTCTAAAAATTAGTTTAAAACTAACTGATGAATTATATATGTGCTATATGATATCATGATGTCAAGATTTGAATTTGGTTTAGTGCTGAATTCTAAATTCATATATGAGATCTATGTTTATTTGTTAGATCTGAAAATTAGTTTTAAGATCAAAAATTTACTTTTATATAAAAATTTAGATCTAAAATTTAATATTAAGATCTGAAATTTATGTTTGTGCATGAGAGTTTGGTCATGGATAGATCAAATTAGGTCATATAATTAGGTTATACCTAAATTTTGATTTGGAAATAATGAATCTAAATCAATTTAGTGATTGATCAAATCGAATCAAGTATTGATTAAGGTTAGATTAATAAAACTTTAGATCATACAATTATTATTGATCGAATTAATTAGCATCCATGTATAGAATCATTAACCTAAGGACCTAATTCGGCTCGACGGTTTAAGCCAGATTCGCTTAAGCAAACTTATTTAGATCCATTGACCAATTGACATCCAAGATAAATAATTAAGAGGTGGTTACTTAATTAGGATCCTTGATTTATCAAGCAGAAGCCTCCCACCGATCTCCACTTGTCTAGCCAATTTGAAAATTGAATCTTGAATGTGGTTGCTTGGCAGTTTGGTTTAATCCATACCAATTAGATCAGTCATTTGATGATTGATTAGATGACATCTGAACCTAATCTTCTCATGAATATTAAGTCTAGAGATTTTTCATCGTTGTAGATGTGCGGACGTGCTACTGATGTTGATTGTTCTTAATAGGTCATAGTGGTTCAGTTGCACCAAAATACGTAACAACTCTATTAGCAAAGAGTTGCTTCAGGATAAAGATGAGTTTGGACTTATTAACTGTTAGGTGAGGGACCTAATAACGACTTTGCACCTGCTTGTGAATGATAGGTCGGGCTTAACTAAGGAGTGTGATCAATAACTATTAGGTGAGCCAACATAACTTAGAGATAAAGTTACTACAACATGCTTAGAGAAGCATCTGGATAAGAAGTTATCCATACATCAATGTACGTATTATCAATAACTATTGGGTGAGGTGCACGACATCGATAGGACCACAACATCCACTAAAATCCAATTATCATGTTTAGATTTTTTCTTCTCCACCCGAGGAGTATAGGGATCCAAAAAATAGTGGGAGTCTATTTGCTTCTTAAAGTTTCTAGAGCAAATATAAAATTTAAGTATAAATATCAAACTTAAATCTTTACTCTCATAGTTAAATTATGACAGCTTTGAACTCTCTAATCCACATCCTTGAGTCTAATCATTTGATCCGAATCAATTTTAAGACTGGCTTAGAAATCTCAAGATTGTCTTGATATCTGAAAAATTAGGACATGCACTTGACGAGGATCTTCGGATCCTCCAGTTTTACCAAACTATCATAATGTTGAGCAGAGAGTAGTATTTGATAAATGGACGGATGATGACGGTCGTGCTAAGTGCTATATGCTGGCTTCTATGTCTAACGAGTTGTAGAGCCAATATGAGCATATATCTACTACCAGGGCTATGATTACTCGTTTGCAAGAGTTGTATGGTGAGCAGAATCACACTGCATATTTTGAAGTCTCTAAGAGACTTTTTAATATAAAGATGTATGAAGGACAGTCGATCCATGAATATTGTATGACAGTGATCAAGGACCTAGAGGAGCTTAAGAAGCTCGGGCTAAATATACAAATGGAATTGCCAGTGGACTTGATCCTGTAATCCCTACCAAGTTTATATAGTCAATTTATCATAAATTTTTATATAACAAATTGGACTGCACTACATCCGTACTGATCAATATGTTGGTCATTGCTGAGAAAATCTTAAAAAGTTTAAGGGGCACTATTCTTACTATAGAGCGGACTTCTTCATCCAAGAAAAAGTCTAGTTGAAAGAAGAAGAACAAGTCTGCGAAGAAGCAAAAAAAAAAGTCAAAGAAGGATGTTTCGAAGAAAGCTGTAGCAAAAGAAAAGTATTTTCACTATGACGTTGATGGCCATTAGAGGAGGAATTGTCCACTCTATCTAAAAAGCCTAAAGAGGGTGACACATCTTTGAAGGTATGTCTAGTTTACTCGTAATTGAATCTAACCTAATGATTTCTTCTACTTCTAGTTGGATATTAGACTTTGGTTTTAATGCTCATATATATACTTTAATACAGGATCTAATAGAAAGTAGGAGGTTGAGGCAAGATGACATGATTCTTTGTGTCGGTGATAGAGTAAAGATTGCTATAGAAGTCGTAGGTACCTACCTCTTCGATTACTGTTAGAATTTAGATTAGATTTAAAAGATTATTATTTATACCTATAGCTAATAAAATTTGATTTTATATCTATGATAGTACAGGATGGATTTGATTTTAATTTTAATAAAAATTTTGTTTCATTTATTTACAAATAAATTGATTGCATGTGGTCTTTTAATTGACAATCTTTATTACTTTCATGTTGATGCGAATGTAAATATAAACGAGCAAGTAGTGAGTACCGTAGGTCAACAAAGATCTAGAGATAAAATTAACTAGAAGTATATGTGGTATCTTAGGCTTGGGTATATTGGAGAGGACAGAATAAATAAATTGAAAAAGGATAGGATCCTCAAGTCTTTTGATTCTGAGTCATACCCAGCTTGTGAATTTTATCTTTGAGAAAAGATGACCAAGTTGTCTTTGTAGGATATAGGGAAAGGACTACTAAGATACTTATCCTGGTGCACACCGATGTGTATGGACCATTTGATGTGCAAGCTAGAGGCGGTTATAACTACTTTATTATCTTTATCAATGATTTATTATGGTACGGATATGTGTTTCTGATGAGACACAAGTTTGAAGTCTTTGAAAAGTTCAAAAAATTTAAAATGAAGTAAAGAACAAATAGATAAACCTATTAAGGTTCTTCGATTTGATCAAGAAGGAGAATATCTTAATCAAAAATTTTTGAGATATCTTAAGGATAACGATATATTCTCTTAATGGATTCCTTTTGAAACACCTCAAGTTAATGGGGTATCCGAAAGAAAGAATTGAATCATATTAGATATGGTTAGGTCTATGATGAGCTTCAGTGATTTATCCTTATATATTTAGAGACATGCTTTATTGACTGTAATATATTTATTGAATAGGATTCTTTTAAATCTATTCCTACCACCTCATATAAGATATGGTATGATAAGAATCTGAGTCTAGATTATCTAAAGACTTGAGGTTGTCCCGCCTATATAAAAAGATGAATGACTGACAAATTAGAAGATAGGTCTATTATAGCTTATTTTATAGGATATCCAAAAGAATCTATGAGATACTATTTTTATTTCTACATGATCATAATGTGATTGTGAGTCATTATGTCATATTCTTAAAAAATAGTTTATCAAGGATGGTGGTAGTAGGAGGTTAATTGAGCTTGAAGAGAAGATCTTTGGAGAGTAACGAGCTGTATATCCTCAGGAATCCATAATTAATGAGCTAGTTGTTAATGTTCCTCCACCACCTCGTAGATCTAACAGGATCTTCCATCTTCCTGAAAGGTGCATAGACATGCTTACAAAGGATATAAAGAAATATTCTTTTGGAAGATAAGGATCGTGGAGATAATCTGAATACCTTTGATGAGATGATGTCTATCATCGATTTCGAAAATGATTAGAGATGATGAAGTCAGAAACTGATTCGATGCACTCAAACCAAGTATGGATCTTAGTGGATCCATCTGAGGGTATAATATCCATTGAGTGTAAATAGATCTAACAAAAAAAATATAGATGGTAAGGTAGAGACCTATAAAACTAGGCTCGTGGTAAAGATTATAGTGAGTACAAAGACATTGACTATCAAAAATTTTCTCATCTGTAGCCGTGCTGAAATCCATCTACACTTTGCTTGCTATTGCAGCCTATTATGATTATGAAATCTGACAGATGGATGTAAAATTGCTTTCCTGAATGGATATCTTGAGAAGATATCTATACGGAGAAGCCTTTTGGTTTCATATTTGGTGATGACGATCATCGAGTCTGCAAGCTGTAAAGATTCATATGTGGATTAAAGCAAACTTCTCAGAGTTAGAATCTTCATTTCGATGATGTGATCAAATCGTTTGATTTTATAAAAATAAGAAGAAACCTTGTGTATACAAAAGGATCAATGGGAGTGCAATAACATTCCTCGTATTGTATGTAGATGATATCCTCTTTATTGATCAAAAGATGATTATCCAAAAATTTTCATAAAAGACCTAGGGGAAGCATTCTATATTCTTAAAATTAAGGTCCATAAGAATAGATCTAAAAAGATGCTAGGCCTATCACAAAAGCTGTACATAGAGAAAGTGCTGAAGAGGTTCAACATGAAAACTCTAAAAGGAGACTTCTACCTCTTAGGCATGGTATTCATCTTTCTAAGACGATGTGTCCGACCATATCTGAGAAAGTTCAGTGCATGAGTAGAATTCCTTATATCTCGATCGTAGAAAGCCTCATGTATATATCATGTTGTGTACTCGACCTGATATTGTCCTTGCTATAAGTGTCATAAGCAGGTATCAGTTGAATTTAGAGGATGAACACTAGATAGCTATGAAGAACATTCTTAAACACTTGAGAATAACTAAGAATTTATTCTTAACCTTTGGAGGAGGGACTGAATTGCGAGTCGAGGGTTTTACAGATTCAAACTTCATGTCTGATCTTGATGATAGAAAGTCTACGCTAGGATATGTGTTCATTTATAATGGTGGTGCCGTCAGCTAAAAAAATTGCAAGCAACCTATCGTAGTAGATTTGACCACAGAAGCTGAATATGTTGCTGTTTCAGATGCTGCAAAGAAAGGCTTCTAATTCAAAAAATTCACTACGGAGTTTGGTGTAATGATATCGGATACTATATCATTGTACTGTGACAATAAAGAGCCATAGCACTCACTAAGGAGCCCAGATCTTATCAAAAATCAAAGTATATTGAGTGACGGATCCATATCATACGCAACTACTTTGAAAAAAATATGTCTAGTAGTGAAGAGTTGACTCTGCAGACAACGAGGTAGTCTCACTGACAAAGTAATTGAGTCAGCCAAAGATAGAAGTTCATTTTGAGAAGATGAGATTTAGATTAGTGGCCAATTGACTTTAGTTCAAGTGGGAGATTGTTAGATGTATATCCTAGAAGCCAATTCGACAGATAGATTGTATCTTTCTAGAACATAAATTTGTACTTAAAATATTGATTTGATCAATAAAAAGATAAATTTTATTCTCATTCAAGTATGATGTGTTCTTGAATCATCTAAAGAATTAATGCTTACGATATATATTCTCAAGGTGTTGCGAATTAGAGATATGTATAATTAATTCTCAAATTGCTCTCGATCATAATATCATCATGAGGATAATGATCGATCTAGATAGATCGATGCATAGATCACTTTCTTCGAAGTAGATGAGTCTCTAGTCTACAATGTAGAAATACTATGTGGCAAGTACGGATTATTGGATGTATGTCTTAGAAGCCAAACTTGACTGACGCATATCATATTTCTAGAATATGATTTTGTACTTTATGGGTATTTATATTATCATTCATGTTTTATGTGTCCATGAATCATCCAAGAGATTAACAAGATGATGACACATATTATCAAAGAGTTGAAAATTTGAGACATGTGTCATTGATGGTTAATTTTAAATTGCTTCTGATCATAGTATCATCATGGGGATGATGATTGATCCAGATAGATCAGTGCACGGATCGCTTTCTTCAGACAGATGAGTCTCGAGTCTATGATGTAGTGACACTGGAGTGAGAGTGCAGATAGTTATTAGAGAATAACTAGCACTGAGCGTGACCAACATGAGAAGTTACATGGATGTCTGCTCACTCGTTGTGACTTTCTCGATGCTGCAGTTGTATGACTGGTCCTTTGACTTGAGATGGCACCACTGCTTGCAGTGAGACTGTTGGAGTTTGATTGACATATAAACATTGATCTTAATGAGCCATTGTAGTGGATGTTGGCAATAGTTGGTCCACTATAGGAGTAGGATGCGCATCAAGATGGGATCTATTGACCCTAGCAGAAAAGAGTAGTCCTATGAGATTTAAGAAGCTGAGTCTTTAAGTCTATGACCATAGCAGTGTGATTGATGAAAATTTTTTTTATGAGAATCACATATGGACTCGAGCTGATTGAATCTGTCATATGATCGATGATGAGATTTGATGATTCATCCATGACCTACCATCTGGTCGGGACTCAGGATAGAGAGACTATATCATACGTTAACTACATCTAGAGGTTCATCATCTTTTATTCTGTTGGGTTGCTACTATATACTGCTAGGTATTACTGGTAGATTATGAGACCTACGAGCATCATCTTGATGATCGATGATCCTTGATGGGCAGAGTTGGAATGGTTCCACACAAAGATAGCAATCATAATATATCTCACTACCACACAGAATAGAACTTCTAAGGTCACACACAAAGAGGCTTTTGATTGATTAGATGGTTGAATTATGATTATGAATCATGATGGAATTTGATTATTAATTTGATTGATGATTAATCTAATGTAAAAGTTATAATTAAGTAACTTGCTAAAGAGTTAGAAAGTTATAAGAGGATTAATTAGGCAATTGAATTGCTAATTGACTCAATTTGATTGAGCTATGGGGCTTGCATCAAGTCTAATTAAATTAATTTGACTTGATATGGGTTTGATTTGATCAAGTCCAATTGAGTTATGAGATAACCAAATTGCATGGGAGAATGATTCCTTATTGAATTAGGATTTGAATTTGACTTAATTTCAAATTAGACTAGGATCTAATTAAGAGTATTTGGATTTCTATTTGGATTAGAAATTTTTTTTTCATAAATGCACTAAATTCTAATTAGATTGGGATTAAATTGAGTTTGACTCAAGCACCAAGAGAGAGTCCAAAAAGACTAAGACTGCTCTAATTAGGTGACATCTAATCTAAATAGTTTGGGCTTCTAATCAGATTTGAATTTCAATCTATTTGGGTCTAATTAATTCTAATATGATTAGAATTGGTTAGAGTTTAAATTGATTTAAATCAGCCACCTAAAGAGGAGTCCTAAGTGGATTGAACTCTCCCTTCCATATGCCATAAAACCATCCCATGCCAACTAGATTTTGGATGCCTGTTTCTCCCTTTTCTTTTGCATGAAATAAGTCACATTAAACCCTTCTTTCCTATGTGATATCTGGGCGCAAAAATTATAGGTGATGGGTGGCATAAAATTTAAAGTCCTAAGAGGTTTGGACTCTTATCTTCCTACCTAAACTCTATCTCCCCTTTGCCTATTTAAACATGGGTCTTAAGGGATGGTACCAAGGGACTGATGAGATCAGGTTTGGATGCCAAAATAGAGGAGAGGTGTGCATGAAAAATTTGAGAGAAAAGAGCCATGGTGTGATGGTCCTTGGCGTGAGGTAAATTGATGCATATCCCTTCTTTCTTACAAACAACCAAAGGTTGGTTGTTAGGATATTTTCTCTCCCATATTTTGTCTTAGTTTGGACATGACTTTTCTCTCCTCTTTGTTCAAGAGTTGGATAAAAATTTTTACATCTCTAGCGTAGAGATTTGGTATATAGATTTTAGAAAGAAAAGAGAAGAAAGAATTTTTCTCATGATCTCTAGCGTAGAGATCAACATCCTCCTATTTCTTTTCTTCTCTAAGAGTATCTTGAGAGAAAATTTTTTTTTCAACCATCAAGATGTGATCTCTACAAGATAGCTAGCATCATAGTGAGATCAAGAAGCTTCTGATCAGATCAAAATTTTATGTGGATATCCGTAGAGGTCGGACACTTGTACGGCTTCAAGGGACCTTCGAAAAATATCTATCATCATCAATTTATGATA